>OY821518.1:168031981-168285100 GCA_963682025.1 Cordilura impudica | reverse complement strand
TATGGTTATTATTATTTATTATTATGGTTATTATTATTTATTATTATGGTTATTATTATTTATTATTATGGTTATTATTATTTATTATTATGGTTATTATTATTTATTATTATGGTTATTATTATTTATTATTATGGTTATTATTATTTATTATTATGGTTATTATTATTTATTATTATGGTTATTATTATTTATTATTATGGTTATTATTATTTATTATTATGGTTATTATTATTTATTATTATGGTTATTATTATTTATTATTATGGTTATTATTATTTATTATTATGGTTATTATTATTTATTATTATGGTTATTATTATTTATTATTATGGTTATTATTATTTATTATTATGGTTATTATTATTTATTATTATGGTTATTATTATTTATTATTATGGTTATTATTATTTATTATTATGGTTATTATTATTTATTATTATGGTTATTATTATTTATTATTATGGTTATTATTATTTGTTATTATGGTTATTATTATTTATTATTATGGTTATTATTATTTATTATTATGGTTATTATTATTTTATTATTATGGTTATTATTATTTATTATTATGGTTATTATTATTTATTATTATGGTTATTATTATTTATTATTATGGTTATTATTATTTATTATTATGGTTATTATTATTTATTATTATGGTTATTATTATTTATTATTATGGTTATTATTATTTATTATTATGGTTATTATTATTTATTATTATGGTTATTATTATTTATTATTATGGTTATTATTATTTATTATTATGGTTATTATTATTTATTATTATGGTTATTATTATTTATTATTATGGTTATTATTATTTATTATTATGGTTATTATTATTTATTATTATGGTTATTATTATTTATTATTATGGTTATTATTATTTATTATTATGGTTATTATTATTTATTATTATGGTTATTATTATTTATTATTATGGTTATTATTATTTATTATTATGGTTATTATTATTTATTATTATGGTTATTATTATTTATTATTATGGTTATTATTATTTATTATTATGGTTATTATTATTTATTATTATGGTTATTATTATTTATTATTATGGTTATTATTATTTATTATTATGGTTATTATTATTTATTATTATGGTTATTATTATTTATTATTATGGTTATTATTATTTATTATTATGGTTATTATTATTTATTATTATGGTTATTATTATTTATTATTATGGTTATTATTATTTATTATTATGGTTATTATTATTTATTATTATGGTTATTATTATTTATTATTATGGTTATTATTATTTATTATTATGGTTATTATTATTTATTATTATGGTTATTATTATTTATTATTATGGTTATTATTATTTATTATTATGGTTATTATTATTTATTATTATGGTTATTATTATTTATTATTATGGTTATTATTATTTATTATTATGGTTATTATTATTTATTATTATGGTTATTATTATTTATTATTATGGTTATTATTATTTATTATTATGGTTATTATTATTTATTATTATGGTTATTATTATTTATTATTATGGTTATTATTATTTATTATTATGGTTATTATTATTTATTATTATGGTTATTATTATTTATTATTATGGTTATTATTATTTATTATTATGGTTATTATTATTTATTATTATGGTTATTATTATTTATTATTATGGTTATTATTATTTATTATTATGGTTATTATTATTTATTATTATGGTTATTATTATTTATTATTATGGTTATTATTATTTATTATTATGGTTATTATTATTTATTATTATGGTTATTATTATTTATTATTATGGTTATTATTATTTATTATTATGGTTATTATTATTTATTATTATGGTTATTATTATTTATTATTATGGTTATTATTATTTATTATTATGGTTATTATTATTTATTATTATGGTTATTATTATTTATTATTATGGTTATTATTATTTATTATTATGGTTATTATTATTTATTATTATGGTTATTATTATTTATTATTATGGTTATTATTATTTATTATTATGGTTATTATTATTTATTATTATGGTTATTATTATTTATTATTATGGTTATTATTATTTATTATTATGGTTATTATTATTTATTATTATGGTTATTATTATTTATTATTATGGTTATTATTATTTATTATTATGGTTATTATTATTTATTATTATGGTTATTATTATTTATTATTATGGTTATTATTATTTATTATTATGGTTATTATTATTTATTATTATGGTTATTATTATTTATTATTATGGTTATTATTATTTATTATTATGGTTATTATTATTTATTATTATGGTTATTATTATTTATTATTATGGTTATTATTATTTATTATTATGGTTATTATTATTTATTATTATGGTTATTATTATTTATTATTATGGTTATTATTATTTATTATTATGGTTATTATTATTTATTATTATGGTTATTATTATTTATTATTATGGTTATTATTATTTATTATTATGGTTATTATTATTTATTATTATGGTTATTATTATTTATTATTATGGTTATTATTATTTATTATTATGGTTATTATTATTTATTATTATGGTTATTATTATTTATTATTATGGTTATTATTATTTATTATTATGGTTATTATTATTTATTATTATGGTTATTATTATTTATTATTATGGTTATTATTATTTATTATTATGGTTATTATTATTTATTATTATGGTTATTATTATTTATTATTATGGTTATTATTATTTATTATTATGGTTATTATTATTTATTATTATGGTTATTATTATTTATTATTATGGTTATTATTATTTATTATTATGGTTATTATTATTTATTATTATGGTTATTATTATTTATTATTATGGTTATTATTATTTATTATTATGGTTATTATTATTTATTATTATGGTTATTATTATTTATTATTATGGTTATTATTATTTATTATTATGGTTATTATTATTTATTATTATGGTTATTATTATTTATTATTATGGTTATTATTATTTATTATTATGGTTATTATTATTTATTATTATGGTTATTATTATTTATTATTATGGTTATTATTATTTATTATTATGGTTATTATTATTTATTATTATGGTTATTATTATTTATTATTATGGTTATTATTATTTATTATTATGGTTATTATTATTTATTATTATGGTTATTATTATTTATTATTATGGTTATTATTATTTATTATTATGGTTATTATTATTTATTATTATGGTTATTATTATTTATTATTATGGTTATTATTATTTATTATTATGGTTATTATTATTTATTATTATGGTTATTATTATTTATTATTATGGTTATTATTATTTATTATTATGGTTATTATTATTTATTATTATGGTTATTATTATTTATTATTATGGTTATTATTATTTATTATTATGGTTATTATTATTTATTATTATGGTTATTATTATTTATTATTATGGTTATTATTATTTATTATTATGGTTATTATTATTTATTATTATGGTTATTATTATTTATTATTATGGTTATTATTATTTATTATTATGGTTATTATTATTTATTATTATGGTTATTATTATTTATTATTATGGTTATTATTATTTATTATTATGGTTATTATTATTTATTATTATGGTTATTATTATTTATTATTATGGTTATTATTATTTATTATTATGGTTATTATTATTTATTATTATGGTTATTATTATTTATTATTATGGTTATTATTATTTATTATTATGGTTATTATTATTTATTATTATGGTTATTATTATTTATTATTATGGTTATTATTATTTATTATTATGGTTATTATTATTTATTATTATGGTTATTATTATTTATTATTATGGTTATTATTATTTATTATTATGGTTATTATTATTTATTATTATGGTTATTATTATTTATTATTATGGTTATTATTATTTATTATTATGGTTATTATTATTTATTATTATGGTTATTATTATTTATTATTATGGTTATTATTATTTATTATTAGTATTATTATTTATTATTATTATTTATTATTATTATTTATTATTATTATTTATTATTATTATTTATTATTATTATTTATTATTATTATTTATTATTATTATTTATTATTATTATTTATTATTATTATTTATTATTATTATTTATTATTATTATTTATTATTATTATTTATTATTATTATTTATTATTATTATTTATTATTATTATTTATTATTATTATTTATTATTATTATTTATTATTATTATTTATTATTATTATTTATTATTATTATTTATTATTATTATTTATTATTATTATTTATTATTATTATTTATTATTATTATTTATTATTATTATTTATTATTATTATTTATTATTATTATTTATTATTATTATTTATTATTATTATTTATTATTATTATTTATTATTATTATTTATTATTATTATTTATTATTATTATTTATTATTATTATTTATTATTATTATTTATTATTATTATTTATTATTATTATTTATTATTATTATTTATTATTATTATTTATTATTATTATTTATTATTATTATTTATTATTATTATTTATTATTATTATTTATTATTATTATTTATTATTATTATTTATTATTATTATTTATTATTATTATTTATTATTATTATTTATTATTATTATTTATTATTATTATTTATTATTATTATTTATTATTATTATTTATTATTATTATTTATTATTATTATTTATTATTATTATTTATTATTATTATTTATTATTATTATTTATTATTATTATTTATTATTATTATTTATTATTATTATTTATTATTATTATTTATTATTATTATTTATTATTATTATTTATTATTATTATTTATTATTATTATTTATTATTATTATTTATTATTATTATTTATTATTATTATTTATTATTATTATTTATTATTATTATTTATTATTATTATTTATTATTATTATTTATTATTATTATTTATTATTATTATTTATTATTATTATTTATTATTATTATTTATTATTATTATTTATTATTATTATTTATTATTATTATTTATTATTATTATTTATTATTATTATTTATTATTATTATTTATTATTATTATTTATTATTATTATTTATTATTATTATTTATTATTATTATTTATTATTATTATTTATTATTATTATTTATTATTATTATTTATTATTATTATTTATTATTATTATTTATTATTATTATTTATTATTATTATTTATTATTATTATTTATTATTATTATTTATTATTATTATTTATTATTATTATTTATTATTATTATTTATTATTATTATTTATTATTATTATTTATTATTATTATTTATTATTATTATTTATTATTATTATTTATTATTATTATTTATTATTATTATTTATTATTATTATTTATTATTATTATTTATTATTATTATTTATTATTATTATTTATTATTATTATTTATTATTATTATTTATTATTATTATTTATTATTATTATTTATTATTATTATTTATTATTATTATTTATTATTATTATTTATTATTATTATTTATTATTATTATTTATTATTATTATTTATTATTATTATTTATTATTATTATTTATTATTATTATTTATTATTATTATTTATTATTATTATTTATTATTATTATTTATTATTATTATTTATTATTATTATTTATTATTATTATTTATTATTATTATTTATTATTATTATTTATTATTATTATTTATTATTATTATTTATTATTATTATTTATTATTATTATTTATTATTATTATTTATTATTATTATTTATTATTATTATTTATTATTATTATTTATTATTATTATTTATTATTATTATTTATTATTATTATTTATTATTATTATTTATTATTATTATTTATTATTATTATTTATTATTATTATTTATTATTATTATTTATTATTATTATTTATTATTATTATTTATTATTATTATTTATTATTATTATTTATTATTATTATTTATTATTATTATTTATTATTATTATTTATTATTATTATTTTATTATTATTATTTATTATTATTATTTATTATTATTATTATTTATTATTATTATTTATTATTATTATTTATTATTATTATTTATTATTATTATTTATTATTATTATTTATTATTATTATTTATTATTATTATTTATTATTATTATTTATTATTATTATTTATTATTATTATTTATTATTATTATTTATTATTATTATTTATTATTATTATTTATTATTATTATTTATTATTATTATTTATTATTATTATTTATTATTATTATTTATTATTATTATTTATTATTATTTTTTATTATTATTATTTATTATTATTATTTATTATTATTATTTATTATTATTATTTATTATTATTATTTATTATTATTATTTATTATTATTATTTATTATTATTATTTATTATTATTATTTATTATTATTATTTATTATTATTATTTATTATTATTATTTATTATTATTATTTATTATTATTATTTATTATTATTATTTATTATTATTATTTATTATTATTATTTATTATTATTATTTATTATTATTATTTATTATTATTATTTATTATTATTATTTATTATTATTATTTATTATTATTATTTATTATTATTATTTATTATTATTATTTATTATTATTATTTATTATTATTATTTATTATTATTATTTATTATTATTATTTATTATTATTATTTATTATTATTATTTATTATTATTATTTATTATTATTATTTATTATTATTATTTATTATTATTATTTATTATTATTATTTATTATTATTATTTATTATTATTATTTATTATTATTATTTATTATTATTATTTATTATTATTATTTATTATTATTATTTATTATTATTATTTATTATTATTATTTATTATTATTATTTATTATTATTATTTATTATTATATTTATTATTATTATTTATTATTATTATTTATTATTATTATTTATTATTATTATTTATTATTATTATTTATTATTATTATTTATTATTATTATTTATTATTATTATTTATTATTATTATTTATTATTATTATTTATTATTATTATTTATTATTATTATTTATTATTATTATTTATTATTATTATTTATTATTATTATTTATTATTATTATTTATTATTATTATTTATTATTATTATTTATTATTATTATTTATTATTATTATTTATTATTATTATTTATTATTATTATTTATTATTATTATTTATTATTATTATTTATTATTATTATTTATTATTATTATTTATTATTATTATTTATTATTATTATTTATTATTATTATTTATTATTATTATTTATTATTATTATTTATTATTATTATTTATTATTATTATTTATTATTATTATTTATTATTATTATTTATTATTATTATTTATTATTATTATTTATTATTATTATTTATTATTATTATTTATTATTATTATTTATTATTATTATTTATTATTATTATTTATTATTATTATTTATTATTATTATTTATTATTATTATTTATTATTATTATTTATTATTATTATTTATTATTATTATTTATTATTATTATTTATTATTATTATTTATTATTATTATTTATTATTATTATTATTATTATTATTTATTATTATTATTTATTATTATTATTTATTATTATTATTTATTATTATTATTTATTATTATTATTTATTATTATTATTTATTATTATTATTTATTATTATTATTTATTATTATTATTTATTATTATTATTTATTATTATTATTTATTATTATTATTTATTATTATTATTTATTATTATTATTTATTATTATTATTTATTATTATTATTTATTATTATTATTTATTATTATTATTTATTATTATTATTTATTATTATTATTTATTATTATTATTTATTATTATTATTTATTATTATTATTTATTATTATTATTTATTATTATTATTTATTATTATTATTTATTATTATTATTTATTATTATTATTTATTATTATTATTTATTATTATTATTTATTATTATTATTTATTATTATTATTTATTATTATTATTTATTATTATTATTTATTATTATTATTTATTATTATTATTTATTATTATTATTTATTATTATTATTTATTATTATTATTTATTATTATTATTTATTATTATTATTTATTATTATTATTTATTATTATTATTTATTATTATTATTTATTATTATTATTTATTATTATTATTTATTATTATTATTTATTATTATTATTTATTATTATTATTTATTATTATTATTTATTATTATTATTTATTATTATTATTTATTATTATTATTTATTATTATTATTTATTATTATTATTTATTATTATTATTTATTATTATTATTTATTATTATTATTTATTATTATTATTTATTATTATTATTTATTATTATTATTTATTATTATTATTTATTATTATTATTTATTATTATTATTTATTATTATTATTTATTATTATTATTTATTATTATTATTTATTATTATTATTTATTATTATTATTTATTATTATTATTTATTATTATTATTTATTATTATTATTTATTATTATTATTTATTATTATTATTTATTATTATTATTTATTATTATTATTTATTATTATTATTTATTATTGTTATTTATTATTATTATTTATTATTATTATTTATTATTATTATTTATTATTATTATTTATTATTATTATTTATTATTATTATTTATTATTATTATTATTTATTATTATTATTTATTATTATTATTATTTATTATTATTATTTATTATTATTATTTATTATTATTATTTATTATTATTATTATTTATTATTATTATTTATTATTATTATTTATTATTATTATTTATTATTATTATTTATTATTATTATTTATTATTATTATTTGTTATTATTATTTATTATTATTATTTATTATTATTATTTATTATTATTATTTATTATTATTATTTATTATTATTATTTATTATTATTATTTATTATTATTATTTATTATTATTATTATTTATTATTATTATTTATTATTATTATTATTTATTATTATTATTTATTATTATTATTATTTATTATTATTATTTATTATTATTATTTATTATTATTATTTATTATTATTATTATTTATTATTATTATTTATTATTATTATTTATTATTATTATTTATTATTATTATTTATTATTATTATTTGTTATTATTATTTATTATTATTATTTATTATTATTATTTATTATTATTATTTGTTATTATTATTTATTATTATTATTTATTATTATTATTTATTATTATTATTTATTATTATTATTTATTATTATTATTTATTATTATTATTTATTATTATTATTTATTATTATTATTTATTATTATTATTTATTATTATTATTTATTATTATTATTTATTATTATTATTTATTATTATTATTTATTATTATTATTTATTATTATTATTTATTATTATTATTTATTATTATTATTTATTATTATTATTTATTATTATTATTTATTATTATTATTTATTATTATTATTTATTATTATTATTTATTATTATTATTTATTATTATTATTTATTATTATTATTTATTATTATTATTTATTATTATTATTTATTATTATTATTTATTATTATTATTTATTATTATTATTTATTATTATTATTTATTATTATTATTTATTATTATTATTTATTATTATTATTTATTATTATTATTTATTATTATTATTTATTATTATTATTTATTATTATTATTTATTATTATTATTTATTATTATTATTTATTATTATTATTTATTATTATTATTTATTATTATTATTTATTATTATTATTTATTATTATTATTTATTATTATTATTTATTATTATTATTTATTATTATTATTTATTATTATTATTTATTATTATTATTTATTATTATTATTTATTATTATTATTTATTATTATTATTTATTATTATTATTTATTATTATTATTTATTATTATTATTTATTATTATTATTTATTATTATTATTTATTATTATTATTTATTATTATTATTTATTATTATTATTTATTATTATTATTTATTATTATTATTTATTATTATTATTTATTATTATTATTTATTATTATTATTTATTATTATTATTTATTATTATTATTTATTATTATTATTTATTATTATTATTTATTATTATTATTTATTATTATTATTTATTATTATTATTTATTATTATTATTTATTATTATTATTTATTATTATTATTTATTATTATTATTTATTATTATTATTTATTATTATTATTTATTATTATTATTTATTATTATTATTTATTATTATTATTTATTATTATTATTTATTATTATTATTTATTATTATTATTTATTATTATTATTTATTATTATTATTTATTATTATTATTTATTATTATTATTTATTATTATTATTTATTATTATTATTTATTATTATTATTTATTATTATTATTTATTATTATTATTTATTATTATTATTTATTATTATTATTTATTATTATTATTTATTATTATTATTTATTATTATTATTTATTATTATTATTTATTATTATTATTTATTATTATTATTTATTATTATTATTTATTATTATTATTTATTATTATTATTTATTATTATTATTTATTATTATTATTTATTATTATTATTTATTATTATTATTTATTATTATTATTTATTATTATTATTTATTATTATTATTTATTATTATTATTTATTATTATTATTTATTATTATTATTTATTATTATTATTTATTATTATTATTTATTATTATTATTTATTATTATTATTTATTATTATTATTTATTATTATTATTTATTATTATTATTTATTATTATTATTTATTATTATTATTATTTATTATTATTATTTATTATTATTATTTATTATTATTATTTATTATTATTATTTATTATTATTATTTATTATTATTATTTATTATTATTATTTATTATTATTATTTATTATTATTATTTATTATTATTATTTATTATTATTATTTATTATTATTATTTATTATTATTATTTATTATTATTATTTATTATTATTATTTATTATTATTATTTATTATTATTATTTATTATTATTATTTATTATTATTATTTATTATTATTATTTATTATTATTATTTATTATTATTATTTATTATTATTATTTATTATTATTATTTATTATTATTATTTATTATTATTATTTATTATTATTATTTATTATTATTATTTATTATTATTATTTATTATTATTATTTATTATTATTATTTATTATTATTATTTATTATTATTATTTATTATTATTATTTATTATTATTATTTATTATTATTATTTATTATTATTATTTATTATTATTATTTATTATTATTATTTATTATTATTATTTATTATTATTATTTATTATTATTATTTATTATTATTATTTATTATTATTATTTATTATTATTATTTATTATTATTATTTATTATTATTATTTATTATTATTATTTATTATTATTATTTATTATTATTATTTATTATTATTATTTATTATTATTATTTATTATTATTATTTATTATTATTATTTATTATTATTATTTATTATTATTATTTATTATTATTATTTATTATTATTATTTATTATTATTATTTATTATTATTATTTATTATTATTTATTATTATTATTTATTATTATTATTTATTATTATTATTTATTATTATTATTTATTATTATTATTTATTATTATTATTTATTATTATTATTTATTATTATTATTTATTATTATTATTTATTATTATTATTTATTATTATTATTTATTATTATTATTTATTATTATTATTTATTATTATTATTTATTATTATTATTTATTATTATTATTTATTATTATTATTTATTATTATTATTTATTATTATTATTTATTATTATTATTTATTATTATTATTTATTATTATTATTTATTATTATTATTTATTATTATTATTTATTATTATTATTTATTATTATTATTATTTATTATTATTATTATTATTTTTAGTACATATTATTATTATTTTTAGTACATATTATTATTATTTTTAGTATTATTATTATTATTAATACAGGTATCAAGGATCTGATCTTATACTAGTCTTATACTATCTTTGTACAATATTACATGCATGCGAAACTCTGTTTCACAACAGATCACTTTCAGATTTTCGGAACAGGAGTCGCTGATAATTGGTTTGGGTTGGGTCAATTAGTATTTGCCGGTACATTTTTGTGATGTCGGCGTTAAATACATAACGGAAAAATCTCCACTTTGATACTAGTAGAACAAGATCTTGCTGAAGAATGGGTCCTGGATATAAAATGTCGTTAAGACTATTCTTGTTTGACGTCGGCTGGAGGCATTAAAAACCACTCTAAGTTTTGTGGTCAAACTGTCTGGTTTTATTACTGCGTGATGCGGCAGGTAATAATAATTTGGGGCCTTATTTATATCCAAGGCAGAGATTTTTCGCATATGTCCCAACTCAAGGTATTCTAATATGACCTGATTATGTTGTCCTTTAGTCTGGTTTTTCGCTCCATTCTCAAATACCTGGCCAATGGCTATGTTGCGAGAAGTTCCAATTTCTTCTCCTTTTTTAAAGGGTAGGGTAACAATATACCTTCCCATGTCGTTTCTATGCGTTGTAGATTTGAAGTTATTTTCACAAAATGTGTCTTTATCTGACCTCAAAATTTGTTTTAGGGTTTCCTCCACCTCCCAAAAACGTGTGAGGATTTGGTCAAGGGACGGTCCATTATATAGTGAAATAGTGGTTGAATTTTGAGTCGTTTTTTTTTAATGGTCCCCCCACAATCCAGCCAAATACTGCTTTTTGTGCCAAAAGGGATCCAATTGATTTCATAGCAGTCTCCATACAATAAATAGAGGGTCCTAAATCGAGGCCAATTAGATGTCGACAGGACGACTTACGAAAAAGTGAGGGTCTGCAAGTTCTAATTTAGCAGTTTCACTTAAGTGATGTAAATCCAGCGTTTGTGGCGGTAAATTAAAAGGAAGGATCTTTAGGACTGGCGCAAACACTTCTAATTTAAAACTAGGGTCCGCCCGAGAGCAAAGGTTGAATAAACAGGCTTTGGTAGAAGTTTCGGATACGTTCTGATTTAAACCTGTGACGTGAACTAAATGTGGCTTAGTTGTCAGTTTTAAGCGATTTTTTAACTTGTCCGATATAAAGGTTGATTGAGATCCAGGGTCGATGATAGCTCTTGCCTCGAATCTCTGTCCCTTTGTTTTGATTTGGACTATGGCCGTGAACAGCAAAGTTTCTCGATCCAATGCGTTTGATGAGGATCGTTTGTCTTTCTGTAGGGTCAAGGATGTGAGACTAGGAACATTTGATCTAGGAGTGGACTGTATATTGGATGCTCGTGTTGTGGCACTCGTACTGGGTCGTTCATCTTGTTGATTCTGAGGCAGATTGGAAGATTGGGACTCAGTTGCTTTGTGCAACAATGGTTGTCCTTGTTCACACAATCTGCAGCAATATTTACTGGGACATTCCTTGACACTGTGATCGACAGAGAGACAATTATAACATGAATTTGTGACTTTTACTATATGAATTCGGCCATTAACATTTTTTTCTAAAAATTTGGGTCAAGATCGTAGGTAATGTGACTCCTTACAATATTGACATGTGGTGACTTTATGTTGAAAACTCTTATTTGGCTTAGAGGCGAAAAATATTTTGGGTCGGTTTTCAGATTGTGACAAATTTGTTTGTAAGAACTGGACTCGTTTTTCTCTGGGAGCATATTTTAAATTTTCTGGTTTGGGCTGACTAAGTTTATCCTTTGGAGATTTTATATTTCCGACTAATTCTAAAGTTTTAAACTTATGGGTCAAAAATTTGTCGAATTCATTCCTGTTAATGACGGGCTGTTTTGCCTGATTAACTTGTTATTTGTTATTGTTTATTATCCAGGTAATATACCAGGATAATGTAAAATTGTTTATTTGTTATTGATTATTATCAAGGTGATGCACCAAGATAATGTGAAAGTTAACGCAAGCACTTGAAACTTGGTGAGCCGGTGAAATGAAGAAATTAACACGACAATGGTTATGATATTTCTCATTTTATTATTGATTTAATTGGTTCTTAAATACTAAATTATTGCTGATTTATATTATTTACATTATTTGTTTATTTTCAACAATGGGCAATGACTTAAACAATGACGTAAACAAATTATTTGCATGAGTTTCGGAATGTATGTATATGCTTGTGCATAGAATTTAACTGCAGCAATTAAATGCTGTCGTTTTGTATTTTATGTACGAATGTGTACATGTATATCCAAAAGAAATAATTTGTGAGAATAAATGTGTACACACACATGTGTATCCAAAAGAAATAATTCGTGAGTTTGAACAATTCCAATGTGGAACCTCTGCGCAATCTTCTCGGGAATTTTCAAACTCTTGCAGGAGTGATCTGGGAAGCTTTTGTGAACAAATGAATATTAGGAATGATTCCCATGTCGTTGTGTCAATGCATAGTGTGTCTAGAGATTGCCGGGAATCATTAATTTTTCTTTGTAATTTTTTAATTGAAGCACCAGAGTCTATAGAGGCGTGTGGTTAATCTAAAATAGTTATATACTGTTCATTTACCTGCATCCATTTATTTTCGTAGCGGTCCACCAAATTTTTCCAGGCAAGAATAAAACCATCGTTGGTTAAAGGGACATGAGAAATTATATCCCTGGCTTCACCCACCTGTTTTTTGTTTCAAATGGAACAATTTTTCTACATTGCTAACCCGGGAATTATTTATATATATGGCTGTGAAGAGATCCCGAAAACTGGTCCGTAATTTGTAATCCCCAAAAAAAGTGTCAGTATCAGGGTCAGAAGAAGAATTTCAGCATTTATTGAGGAGAGACAATTTTTATATACAGATAGGGTCTTACGATATCGGTCCCGTAATTTTGTTTTGTCAATGGGTTTATCTTCCTTCTCTTCTGAATCCCTACACTGCTCATATGATCGCTTGACTTGGGTCCAAAGCGATTCCAATTCCACAAAGAAGAATTTTCAACGCATGGCAATTGTTTCCGATTTGAGCTTCAGCTTGTGAATTTTCAAAATCGAATAAATCATTTGTACAATTTACGAATTTAATTATTGACATTTTGTAGAAAAAATTTTTATTTAATATTTAGTAATTAAATTTAAAAAAAACAATAGGGTTAAATTTGTCTGCTAGCGATATACATAAAGGGTCTTAAAATTTGGAGTCACAATTTGTAATATTTTTCCAAATAAAAAATTGATTTGAATAGTTGCAAAACAGCAAAAAGAATTAATAGTTTTTAAGGCCTGTTGATGTGTTTGGTTGCTCTGCGTACACAAGTAAGTTGTGATGTACACACAAACAAGAATAGAGAGTGAGACTTCTGCTTGCGTTGACGTCTTGGTATGTATGTTGGTGTCTACTAATATGTTACTCTCTTTGTTTTAATGTTTCTGATGTACTTGTTTGTGTTGTTTTTATACTTATGTGTTCTAGTGTGTCAATTTGTTGCTTCGCTGTTGTAACTGCTATGCTGTTTTTGATGATGATGAAGGTGATGATGATGTTAATGATGATTTTTTGTTGTTGAAGTTTTGTTAATTTGTAAAGATGATGATGGGGTTCGTTAATTTTTCCAAAGATGATTGATGCTGTTAAATTCCTTTATACTTTCGTTGTCACCTTAATTTTGTTTCAAGGTTATATTTTTTTTTGCTTAAGTTTTTTTGGAATTCACATTGAAGTTTTGTTTTAGGGTCACAATTGTTTTTTGACTATTATTTTAATAATTTTACAAAAAAATTATCCGGTTCGTGAGGACCATATGTTTAAGGGTCGACGTTCTTAAACTAAAACACGGTTGCTTATAGTTTTGTAATGTATGTTTTAATTCTTTATTTTAATGAGTCAAAATAGTTTTTTTTGTTATATATAATTTTAATTCAATGTTTTGGTTTTATTTTAATTTGTTGTAATTTTTCACAATTAATAATTTGTTTAATTTTTTTTATTTCTTTGCAAAATTTTTAATTTCTAATCAATTTTACAGTTTTTGAATTTGTTGGTATTTGCTGCCACTGTTCACTGTACTCGTTTTTTTCTCTTTCGTATCAACCTTTTTAAATTCGATTTTACTTGTTGATTAGTTGAGAGTTGAAAGTGGATTGTCTTATATTAAAATATGTACAACTTGGTAAGTTAACAAACATGATAAATAAAAAGAGAGCGATTATCTTTTAGATTAGTGATGGGTAAAAACAGTGACGGCAAATTTGAATGAAGTTGGGGCATCTCTAAACAGATTGCAAATATTCCACATTTTGTTCTGTGTTATTTCTGTTCTTTAGTAGTTTTTTGACTTCATCTAAATTCCTATGTTCCACTTTCCATTGATTTCGAATAATGGGGGTAAACGGATCTGACGTTGCCAAGAATATATTAAATAGATTTTCGTTTGTGGAATTTCGTGAAATTTTTCTATTATTGTGCTCTCTATAAAATCTGTAATCCTTATTCCTTTTTTCCTGAGCCTCCTCTAATAGATCTCCAAGTGGCACCAAATGATATTTAATGACATCTTCTGCATGATAAAGAATTTTGTGAACTGTTGCAGACATATTTCTCCATGGGTACTTGGTTGTATATATTTTTGCAGTTTCCTTAGCTAATATCCAAATTTTTTGGAGTCAATTTCTTTATTACACGCAAGTACTTCTGATTATTTTAAATCTGAAAATAAGGTTTAACTCCACTCCTGTCATTTCAGATGCTGTTTCTGGATTTCAAAATAATCTTCTTGCGGTATTGCCATCATTTGTATTGTATGACCCTTGTTTTGGCTGATCTATAATCAATCCAAATTTGCGATATTTATCTTGAACATGTTTCTTTTTTGAACTCCTTAACTCCTTGTTGTTTTCATTGTTTCTTATTGATCCTGAAGTACCGATATTTCAATCAAAACTTATTATTAGTATGTGTCCCATAAGTCGTATTCTTGCATGTAGTGGTGATAATCCAAATTCATATGCATCAGTATTATCTAGTGATTTTGTCGGGACTTGATTTAATTGGCTTGATGTTGCTTGACATAGATCCCGAAGAGATCCCGAAAACTGGGCCGTAATTTGTAATCCCCAAAAAAAGTGTCAGTATCAGGGTCAGGGTGGCAACCTTATGAATGAAACCTCAGTATCTAGGGTCGAACTTGATTGGCGTTCTGGTTTTTCAATGGTGGGTGCCGCATATGCAAGAATTTCAGCATTTATTGAGGACAGACAATTTTTATAAACAGATAGGGTCTTACGATATCGGTCCCGTAATTTTGTTTTGTCAATGGGTTTATCTTCCTTCTCTTCTGAATCCCTACACTGCTCATATGATCGCTTGACTTGGGTCCAAAGCGATTCCAATTCCACAAAGAAGAATTTTCAATGCATGGCAATTGTTTCCGATTTGAGCTTCAGCTTGTGAATTTTCAAAATCGAATAAATCATTTGTACAATTTACGAATTTAATTATTGACATTTTGTAGAAAAAATTTTTATTTAATATTTAGTAATTAAATTTAAAAAAACAATAGGGTTAAATTTGTCTGCTAGCGATATACATAAAGGGTCTTAAAATTTGGAGTCACAATTTGTAATATTTTTCCAAAAAAAAAAATTGATTTGAATAGTTGCAAAACAGCAAAAAGAATTAATAGTTTTTAAGGCCTGTTGATGTGTTTGGTTGCTCTGCTTACACAAGTAATTTGTGATGTACACACAAACAAGAATAGAGAGTGAGACTTCTGCTTGCGTTGACGTCTTGGTATGTATGTTGGTGTCTACTAATATGTTACTCTCTTTGTTTTAATGTTTCTGATGTACTTGTTTGTGTTGTTTTTATACTTATGTGTTCTTGTGTGTCAATTTGTTGCTTCGCTGCTGTAACTGCTATGCTGTTTTTGATGATGATGAAGATGATGATATTAATGATGATTTTTTGTTGTTGAAGTTTTGTTAATTTTGTAAAGATGATGATGGGTTTCGTTAATTTTTCCAAAGATGATTGATGCTGTTAAATTCCTTTATACTTTCATTGTCACCTTAATTTTGTTTCAAGGTTATATTTTTTTTGCTTAAGTTTTTTTGGAATTCACATTGAAATTTTGTTTTAGGGTCACAATTGTTTTTTGACTATTATTTTAATAATTTTACAAAAAAATTATCCGGTTCGTGAGGACCATATGTTTAAGGGTCGACGTTCTTAAACTAAAACACGGTTGCTTATATTTTTGTAATGTGTAAGTTTTAATTCTTTATTTTAATGAGTCGAAATAGTTTTTTTTATGTATTTTTTGTTATATATAATTTTAATTCAATGTTTTGGTTTTATTTTAATTTGTTGTAATTTTTCACAATTAATAATTTGTTTAATTTTTTTTATTTCTTTGCAAAATTTTTAATTTCTAATCAATTTTACAGTTTTTGAATTTGTTGGTATTTGCTGCCACTGTTCACTGTAGTGGTTTTTTTCTCTTTCGTATCAACCTTTTTAAATTCGATTTTACTTGTTGATTACTTGAGAGTTGAAACTGGGTTGTCTTATATTAAAATATGTACAACTTGCTAAGTTAACAAACATGATAAATAAAAAGAGAGCGATTATCTTTTAGATTAGTGATGGGTGAAAACAGTGACGGCAAATTTGAATGAAGTTGGGGCATCTCTAAACAGATTGCAAATATTCCACATTTTGTTCTGTGTTATTTCTGTTCTTTAGTAGTTTTTTGACTTCATCTAAATTCCTATGTTCCACTTTCCATTGATTTCGAATAATGGGGGTAAACGGATCTGACGTTGCCAAGAATATATTAAATAGATTTTCGTTTGTGGAATTTCGTGAAATTTTTCTATTATTGTGCTCTCTATAAAATCTGTAATCCTTATTCCTTTTTTCCTGAGCCTCCTCTAATAGATCTCCAAGTGGCACCAAATGATATTTAATGACATCTTCTGCATGATAAAGAATTTTGTGAACTGTTGCAGACATATTTCTCCATGGGTACTTGGTTGTATATATTTTTGCAGTTTCCTTAGCATAATATCCAAATTTTTTGGAGTCAATTTCTTTATTACACGCAAGTACTTCTGATTATTTTAAATCTGAAAATAAGGTTTAACTCCACTCCTGTCATTTCAGATGCTGTTTCTGGATTTCAAAATAATCTTCTTGCGGTATTGCCATCATTTGTATTGTATGACCCTTGTTTTGGCTGATCTATAATCAATCCAAATTTGCGATATTTATCTTGAACATGTTTCTTTTTTGAACTCCTTAACTCCTTGTTGTTTTCATTGTTTCTTATTGATCCTGAAGTACCGATATTTCAATCAAAACTTATTATTAGTATGTGTCCCATAAGTCGTATTCTTGCATGTAGTGGTGATAATCCAAATTCATATGCATCAGTATTATCTAGTGATTTTGTCGGGACTTGATTTAATTGGCTTGATGTTGCTTGACATAGATCCCGAAGAGATCCCGAAAACTGGGCCGTAATTTGTAATCCCCAAAAAAAGTGTCAGTATCAGGGTCAGGGTGGCAACCTTATGAATGAAACCTCAGTATCTAGGGTCGAACTTGATTGGCGTTCTGGTTTTTCAATGGTGGGTGCCGCATATGCAAGAATTTCAGCATTTATTGAGGACAGACAATTTTTATAAACAGATAGGGTCTTACGATATCGGTCCCGTAATTTTGTTTTGTCAATGGGTTTATCTTCCTTCTCTTCTGAATCCCTACACTGCTCATATGATCGCTTGACTTGGGTCCAAAGCGATTCCAATTCCACAAAGAAGAATTTTCAACGCATGGCAATTGTTTCCGATTTGAGCTTCAGCTTGTGAATTTTCAAAATCGAATAAATCATTTGTACAATTTACGAATTTAATTATTGACATTTTGTAGAAAAAATTTTTATTTAATATTTAGTAATTAAATTTAAAAAAACAATAGGGTTAAATTTGTCTGCTAGCGATATACATAAAGGGTCTTAAAATTTGGAGTCACAATTTGTAATATTTTTCCAAAAAAAAAAATTGATTTGAATAGTTGCAAAACAGCAAAAAGAATTAATAGTTTTTAAGGCCTGTTGATGTGTTTGGTTGCTCTGCTTACACAAGTAATTTGTGATGTACACACAAACAAGAATAGAGAGTGAGACTTCTGCTTGCGTTGACGTCTTGGTATGTATGTTGGTGTCTACTAATATGTTACTCTCTTTGTTTTAATGTTTCTGATGTACTTGTTTGTGTTGTTTTTATACTTATGTGTTCTTGTGTATCAATGTGTTGCTTCGCTGCTGTAACTGCTATGCTGTTTTTGATGATGATGAAGATGATGATGATATTAATGATGATTTTTTGTTGTTGAAGTTTTGTTAATTTTGTAAAGATGATGATGGGGTTCGTTAATTTTTCCAAAGATGATTGATGCTGTTAAATTCCTTTATACTTTCATTGTCACCTTAATTTTGTTTCAAGGTTATATTTTTTTTTGCTTAAGTTTTTTTGGAATTCACATTGAAATTTTGTTTTAGGGTCACAATTGTTTTTTGACTATTATTTTAATAATTTTACAAAAAAATTATCCGGTTCGTGAGGACCATATGTTTAAGGGTCGACGTTCTTAAACTAAAACACGGTTGCTTATATTTTTGTAATGTGTAAGTTTTAATTCTTTATTTTAATGAGTCAAAATAGTTTTTTTTTTTGTATTTTTTGTTATATATAATTTTAATTCAATGTTTTGGTTTTATTTTAATTTGTTGTAATTTTTCACAATTAATAATTTGTTTAATTTTTTTTATTTCTTTGCAAAATTTTTAATTTCTAATCAATTTTACAGTTTTTGAATTTGTTGGTATTTGCTGCCACTGTTCACTGTAGTGGTTTTTTTCTCTTTCGTATCAACCTTTTTAAATTCGATTTTACTTGTTGATTACTTGAGAGTTGAAACTGGGTTGTCTTATATTAAAATATGTACAACTTGCTAAGTTAACAAACATGATAAATAAAAAGAGAGCGATTATCTTTTAGATTAATGATGGGTGAAAACAGTGGCGGCAAATTTGAATGAAGTTGGGGCATATCTAAACAGATTGAAAATATTCCATATTTTGTTCTGTGTTATTTCTGTTCTTTAGTAGTTTTTTGACTTCATCTAAATTCCTATGTTCCACTTTCCATTGATTTCGAATACTGGGGGTAAACGGATCTGACGTTGCCAAGAATATATTAAATAGATTTTCGTTTGTGGAATTTCGTGAAATTTTTCTATTATTGTGCTCTCTATAAAATCTGTAATCCTTATTCCTTTTTTCCTGAGCCTCCTCTAATAGATCTCCAAGTGGCACCAAATGATATTTAATGACATCTTCTGCATGATAAAGAATTTTGTGAACTGTTGCAGACATATTTCTCCATGGGTACTTGGTTGTATATATTTTTGCAGTTTCCTTAGCATAATATCCAAATTTTTTGGAGTCAATTTCTTTATTACACGCAAGTACTTCTGATTATTTTAAATCTGAAAATAAGGTTTAACTCCACTCCTGTCATTTCAGATGCTGTTTCTGGATTTCAAAATAATCTTCTTGCGGTATTGCCATCATTTGTATTGTATGACCCTTGTTTTGGCTGATCTATAATCAATCCAAATTTGCGATATTTATCTTGAACATGTTTCTTTTTTGAACTCCTTAACTCCTTGTTGTTTTCATTGTTTCTTATTGATCCTGAAGTACCGATATTTCAATCAAAACTTATTATTAGTATGTGTCCCATAAGTCGTATTCTTGCATGTAGTGGTGATAATCCAAATTCATATGCATCAGTATTATCTAGTGATTTTGTCGGGACTTGATTTAATTGGCTTGATGTTGCTTGACATAGATCCCGAAGAGATCCCGAAAACTGGGCCGTAATTTGTAATCCCCAAAAAAAGTGTCAGTATCAGGGTCAGGGTGGCAACCTTATGAATGAAACCTCAGTATCTAGGGTCGAACTTGATTGGCGTTCTGGTTTTTCAATGGTGGGTGCCGCATATGCAAGAATTTCAGCATTTATTGAGGACAGACAATTTTTATAAACAGATAGGGTCTTACGATATCGGTCCCGTAATTTTGTTTTGTCAATGGGTTTATCTTCCTTCTCTTCTGAATCCCTACACTGCTCATATGATCGCTTGACTTGGGTCCAAAGCGATTCCAATTCCACAAAGAAGAATTTTCAACGCATGGCAATTGTTTCCGATTTGAGCTTCAGCTTGTGAATTTTCAAAATCGAATAAATCATTTGTACAATTTACGAATTTAATTATTGACATTTTGTAGAAAAAATTTTTATTTAATATTTAGTAATTAAATTTAAAAAAACAATAGGGTTAAATTTGTCTGCTAGCGATATACATAAAGGGTCTTAAAATTTGGAGTCACAATTTGTAATATTTTTCCAAAAAAAAAAATTGATTTGAATAGTTGCAAAACAGCAAAAAGAATTAATAGTTTTTAAGGCCTGTTGATGTGTTTGGTTGCTCTGCTTACACAAGTAATTTGTGATGTACACACAAACAAGAATAGAGAGTGAGACTTCTGCTTGCGTTGACGTCTTGGTATGTATGTTGGTGTCTACTAATATGTTACTCTCTTTGTTTTAATGTTTCTGATGTACTTGTTTGTGTTGTTTTTATACTTATGTGTTCTTGTGTATCAATGTGTTGCTTCGCTGCTGTAACTGCTATGCTGTTTTTGATGATGATGAAGATGATGATGATATTAATGATGATTTTTTGTTGTTGAAGTTTTGTTAATTTTGTAAAGATGATGATGGGGTTCGTTAATTTTTCCAAAGATGATTGATGCTGTTAAATTCCTTTATACTTTCATTGTCACCTTAATTTTGTTTCAAGGTTATATTTTTTTTTGCTTAAGTTTTTTTGGAATTCACATTGAAATTTTGTTTTAGGGTCACAATTGTTTTTTGACTATTATTTTAATAATTTTACAAAAAAATTATCCGGTTCGTGAGGACCATATGTTTAAGGGTCGACGTTCTTAAACTAAAACACGGTTGCTTATATTTTTGTAATGTGTAAGTTTTAATTCTTTATTTTAATGAGTCAAAATAGTTTTTTTTTTTGTATTTTTTGTTATATATAATTTTAATTCAATGTTTTGGTTTTATTTTAATTTGTTGTAATTTTTCACAATTAATAATTTGTTTAATTTTTTTTATTTCTTTGCAAAATTTTTAATTTCTAATCAATTTTACAGTTTTTGAATTTGTTGGTATTTGCTGCCACTGTTCACTGTAGTGGTTTTTTTCTCTTTCGTATCAACCTTTTTAAATTCGATTTTACTTGTTGATTACTTGAGAGTTGAAACTGGGTTGTCTTATATTAAAATATGTACAACTTGCTAAGTTAACAAACATGATAAATAAAAAGAGAGCGATTATCTTTTAGATTAATGATGGGTGAAAACAGTGGCGGCAAATTTGAATGAAGTTGGGGCATATCTAAACAGATTGAAAATATTCCATATTTTGTTCTGTGTTATTTCTGTTCTTTAGTAGTTTTTTGACTTCATCTAAATTCCTATGTTCCACTTTCCATTGATTTCGAATACTGGGGGTAAACGGATCTGACGTTGCCAAGAATATATTAAATAGATTTTCGTTTGTGGAATTTCGTGAAATTTTTCTATTATTGTGCTCTCTATAAAATCTGTAATCCTTATTCCTTTTTTCCTGAGCCTCCTCTAATAGATCTCCAAGTGGCACCAAATGATATTTAATGACATCTTCTGCATGATAAAGAATTTTGTGAACTGTTGCAGACATATTTCTCCATGGGTACTTGGTTGTATATATTTTTGCAGTTTCCTTAGCATAATATCCAAATTTTTTGGAGTCAATTTCTTTATTACACGCAAGTACTTCTGATTATTTTAAATCTGAAAATAAGGTTTAACTCCACTCCTGTCATTTCAGATGCTGTTTCTGGATTTCAAAATAATCTTCTTGCGGTATTGCCATCATTTGTATTGTATGACCCTTGTTTTGGCTGATCTATAATCAATCCAAATTTGCGATATTTATCTTGAACATGTTTCTTTTTTGAACTCCTTAACTCCTTGTTGTTTTCATTGTTTCTTATTGATCCTGAAGTACCGATATTTCAATCAAAACTTATTATTAGTATGTGTCCCATAAGTCGTATTCTTGCATGTAGTGGTGATAATCCAAATTCATATGCATCAGTATTATCTAGTGATTTTGTCGGGACTTGATTTAATTGGCTTGATGTTGCTTGACATAGATCCCGAAGAGATCCCGAAAACTGGGCCGTAATTTGTAATCCCCAAAAAAAGTGTCAGTATCAGGGTCAGGGTGGCAACCTTATGAATGAAACCTCAGTATCTAGGGTCGAACTTGATTGGCGTTCTGGTTTTTCAATGGTGGGTGCCGCATATGCAAGAATTTCAGCATTTATTGAGGACAGACAATTTTTATAAACAGATAGGGTCTTACGATATCGGTCCCGTAATTTTGTTTTGTCAATGGGTTTATCTTCCTTCTCTTCTGAATCCCTACACTGCTCATATGATCGCTTGACTTGGGTCCAAAGCGATTCCAATTCCACAAAGAAGAATTTTCAACGCATGGCAATTGTTTCCGATTTGAGCTTCAGCTTGTGAATTTTCAAAATCGAATAAATCATTTGTACAATTTACGAATTTAATTATTGACATTTTGTAGAAAAAATTTTTATTTAATATTTAGTAATTAAATTTAAAAAAACAATAGGGTTAAATTTGTCTGCTAGCGATATACATAAAGGGTCTTAAAATTTGGAGTCACAATTTGTAATATTTTTCCAAAAAAAAAAATTGATTTGAATAGTTGCAAAACAGCAAAAAGAATTAATAGTTTTTAAGGCCTGTTGATGTGTTTGGTTGCTCTGCTTACACAAGTAATTTGTGATGTACACACAAACAAGAATAGAGAGTGAGACTTCTGCTTGCGTTGACGTCTTGGTATGTATGTTGGTGTCTACTAATATGTTACTCTCTTTGTTTTAATGTTTCTGATGTACTTGTTTGTGTTGTTTTTATACTTATGTGTTCTTGTGTGTCAATTTGTTGCTTCGCTGCTGTAACTGCTATGCTGTTTTTCATGATGATGAAGATGATGATGATATTAATGATGATTTTTTGTTGTTGAAGTTTTGTTAATTTTGTAAAGATGATGATGGGGTTCGTTAATTTTTCCAAAGATGATTGATGCTGTTAAATTCCTTTATACTTTCATTGTCACCTTCATTTTGTTTCAGGGTTATATTTTTTTTGCTTAAGTTTTTTTGGAATTCACATTGAAATTTTGTTTTAGGGTCACAATTGTTTTTTGACTATTATTTTAATAATTTTACAAAAAAATTATCCGGTTCGTGAGGACCATATGTTTAAGGGTCGACGTTCTTAAACTAAAACACGGTTGCTTATATTTTTGTAATGTGTAAGTTTTAATTCTTTATTTTAATGAGTCAAAATAGTTTTTTTTTGTATTTTTTGTTATATATAATTTTAATTCAATGTTTTGGTTTTATTTTAATTTGTTGTAATTTTTCACAATTAAAATTTGTTTAATTTTTTTTATTTCTTTGCAAAATTTTTAATTTCTAATCAATTTTACAGTTTTTGAATTTGTTGGTATTTGCTGCCACTGTTCACTGTAGTGGTTTTTTTCTCTTTCGTATCAACCTTTTTAAATTCGATTTTACTTGTTGATTACTTGAGAGTTGAAACTGGGTTGTCTTATATTAAAATATGTACAACTTGCTACGTTAACAAATATGATAAATTAAAAGAGAGCGATTATCTTTTAGATTAATGATGGGTGAAAACAGTGGCGGCAAATTTGAATGAAGTTGGGGCATATCTAAACAGATTGAAAATATTCCATATTTTGTTCTGTGTTATTTCTGTTCTTTAGTAGTTTTTTGACTTCATCTAAATTCCTATGTTCCACTTTCCATTGATTTCGAATACTGGAGGTAAACGGATCTGACGTTGCCAAGAATATATTAAATAGATTTTCGTTTGTGGAATTTCGTGAAATTTTTCTATTATTGTGCTCTCTATAAAATCTGTAATCCTTATTCCTTTTTTCCTGAGCCTCCTCTAATAGATCTCCAAGTGGCACCAAATGATATTTAATGACATCTTCTGCATGATAAAGAATTTTGTGAACTGTTGCAGACATATTTCTCCATGGGTACTTGGTTGTATATATTTTTGCAGTTTCCTTAGCATAATATCCAAATTTTTTGGAGTCAATTTCTTTATTACACGCAACTACTTCTGATTATTTTAAATCTGAAAATAAGGTTTATCTCCACTCCTGCCATTTCAGATGCTGTTTCTGGATTTCAAAAGAATCTTCTTGCGGTATTGCCATCATTTGTATTGTATGACCCTTGTTTTGGCTGATCTATAATCAATCCAAATTTGCGATATTTATCTTGAACATGTTTCTTTTTTGAACTCCTTAACTCCTTGTTGTTTTCGTTGTTTCTTATTGATCCTGAAGAACCGATATTTAAATCATAACTTATTATTAGTATGTGTTCCATAAGTCGTATTCTTGCATGTAGTGGTGATAATCCAAATTCATATGCATCAGTATTATCTAGTGATTTTGTCGGGACTTGATTTAATTGGCTTGATGTTGCTTGGCATAAGATGCCGCTAGATGCAGCCTTCGTGTTAGTCAAAGCCTGGCCTACTTTTCCATCTATCATTGTCAGCATTAATTGGTAGCTTACTTCAATTTACTGCCCATCTAACTGTAATTTTAATGGGACTCGATATCAGTAACTTCTTTGTTAATGGCATCATTTGAAATCAAATTTGATTGGCCTGCAGTATTTCGTAGAAGATGGCGTCTCATTTTTCCAAATATCTTTTGTTTACGTTGTACTAGTCGCAGACTCTGAATCTTCCAAAATCTTTTTCAGTCGCAGTGGTACGAGTGATACCATGAACATATCTGAATCAGAAATATTTTCGCATGCTACTTGTTTGTATTGTTTTTGTCCTGAAGTGCCATTATTATAATACCCATAATACCTAAAACACAAATCATATGAATTAGCACTTTTGCAATTATTCCTCTCTAATAATTGCCAGTATACATTTTCTTCGTCTGGAATATTTCCTGACAGACGACATACATACATTTTACATTTTTTTTATTTCAAATTAAATTTAAGCATAAGTTTGCGTCGTTCCCAATATATAAAATTGCAACGAAACACACTTATGATAAATAATTTTCAAGTTAAATTTAAGAACCAATAACATCCGTTAAACATAAGTTTGCTTCGTTCCCAAGATATTGAATTGCAACGAAACACACTTATGCTAAACATTTTTTGATTTGTTCCCACACTACACCGGAAACAAAACACACTTATGATAAACATTTTCGAATTAAATACAAAAACAATAACATAAGTTTGCTTCGTTACCAATACATAAAAATGTGCTGAAACGTAACACACTTATGACAAATATTTTTGGCGAATTCAAAATTGCTAACATAAGGTGTTTGTTCCCAATGCATTTATACAGGAAACAAAACACACTTGTGAAATGACGAAATGACAATTGTACCTAGAATAAGTTTTAGCTATAGAATATAAACCAATGTAAATTTGGAAATCAGGCAGTAATGAAAAGTCAGTAATAAAGATAGTTTTAAACTGATCACAAAAAAACAATTTGTCGTTTTTTTTTTTTTTATTAAAAATAATAAAGTTTTTTTTTAAAGTATTGAAAAATCAATACATTAATTGGCGCAGTCGGTAGGATACTCGGAGTATTCCGCGAATCAATTAAATATTAAATTAATAAAAAAAGGAAAATCCTTTTTCCGCGAGTTACCAGACTTTTAAGTCATCACCGAGATCCGGCTAAGAACTATTTTAAAATTTTACACCAAGTGAATTGTGAAAAATTTTCAATTTTTTTTTCTTCTATAAACTGTTACTGAAAACGAAGGAAACTCTTCTAAACAAAACATTAAAAAGTGAAACAAAGTTTATATATATTTTTCTTAACTGTTGCTGAACAAAAGGAACACTTTTACAAACAGGAACTTATATCTAAAAGTGATTTAAAAAAAAAAAAAAATTTTTTTTTTAAACAATATAGTTCAAAACGAAAAACTGTTGCTCTTTGCTATTGCTGAAATAAAAATAAACTGTTTTTAAAAAACCGATTAAATCAGAAACAACAAATGAAATTATAAAATCCGCTGTGTGAAAAGAATGAAAGCCGCCAGAAAACATCAACCAACAAGAAACATCAGAAGATATCAACACCCTAGAGAAAAAGAATATTTACCAACCCCATCTTCAATCAAAGTAAGAATAGATAATTTAAAACTATATTATTATAAAATTATATAATTTTATATTATTTTAAACAAATTGAATCAATATATATTGTAAATTAAATTACGTCCTTGATAACCGACACAGGAGACTCTTCGACAGAGTAGATCAATTAATAAAGGAAATGAAGGGAAAAAAAGGGACGAAAAGACATTTAATTATAGAAAAGAAAATTTTTTCATGAGTAGCGACGAGTCTAGCGATTACGAGACCGGTGGCTCTAGCACAGAAACCTTTCTTTGGGTGACTGACGAGGACTCGGGTTAGAAAACGACCTATGAAGGACTGAAAGTAGGAGAAGAATACTTTTATCTAGAGAACGCAGGCGTTTTTACTACTATCTACGCCAACAAAGATTGGGATATCAGGAACATTACATATAAAAATAAAGAGAAAATTTTTTTTTACAATACAATTAAAGAAAGACATTTTTCATAATGACAGAACCACAAAACCCCCTTTCTGTTAGGATAGACCCACTTAAATACTTAGACTGACTTCCCGAATTTAACGGAGATTACAGAGATCTACAGAATTTTTTGAATTTAGTAGATAGAGTCCATCCAATTTTGACAGCTTATGATGCACCTTCACAATATTTATTTTCCGATATGATAAAGAGTAGGCTAAAAGGAAAGCCAGGGAAGTTATTGAAATAAATTGCCAGGCACAATCATGGGACGATATAAAAACAGTTTTGACGAATAACTTTGGTGAAAGGAGTAGCTTAGAGGCGCTATTTGATAGACTGAAAAGCGTTAGCTTTAGAAATAATAGTGTAGAATTCTGTAATGAAATCAAACAGAGACTAAGGAGTCTAAATATTAAAACAGTTTCAATACTTGGAAACGGAGAAGCAGCGAATGAATGTGCAAGAAACAATATGCGTACGGCACTAAATGTGTTTAAAGAGAAAATGCCAGAACCCATGAGAACAATACTAACGTGTAGGAACCCTGATAGTTTAGAAAACGCCATGGAAATTCTATTTCAGGCTGGATACGCTTATACCACAAACAATAACGGAATAATCGGAAAACAGGGAAAATCTTACCAAAAAGAGGACCAACAGAAATTTAAGAAAAACGATAATTCAAATAGGCAACAACAGGGAACACGGATTTATTCTAATAATAAATTCCAAAATAATGGGCTACAAAACAACCACAGAAACAATAACATCCAGAACAACACTAGGTTCGAAAACAATCATGGGTATACGCCCTGGAATAATATACAGAACAGTAGATATTCTCAAAATAATTCGACACAACAAGGGTATAATTATCGACCAAATCAGGGAAATTATCAACAAAGACAATATCACCGTAACGACCCACGTCCCGAGCCTATGGACATAAATATGGTCGAAAACGATCATCACCAATACAATCCAAAGGACAGTGAATATAGTAATCAGAACAAATATTATCGCACACAGAATTACTACAACAGTCAAGACCAGAAACATAGACCCTCGAACCAACCTAATAAGCCTTTAGTTATTGTGCAAGGCCAAGACCAACGTAATTACATTTCAGAAAATTTTCATTTTCGGGCCTCACAGGAGAATTACCCCATATAATTGTTAAAGGAAAATTAAAATTTATTATAGATTCCGGAGCCACACACTCCATTGTAAACCCTGGATTATGCGACCCAAAATGGAGAATAGAATCCAAACCTTTGACCCTTAAAACATTACAGAATCAGATCAAGACTACAATTATTTATAGAGTTCCTCTTTTTTCCGAGTTAGGAAAGGAAAATGATAAATTAGATTTAATAGAATGTAAGTTTCATAACTTCTACGACGGGATAATTGGCAACGACGTATTAAAACGTTTTAGAGCCATAATAGATTACAAAAGTAACACATTGATTATCAATAATCAACAGGTCCCTCTGATATACGGAAAGACTCGTGCGATTAATGTCACAACCATCAATGCCAGGAATTTTTGCGTCATAGACGACGAATTTCAGAAAAAATCAGCGTTAAATCCCGAAGAACAGACCGAAATAATAAAAATAATAAAAAGATATAATAACATCTTCTACCACCCTGATTCTAATTTGACATTTACGAACTCCATAAAACACAGAATTAATACTATTGATAACATTCCAATCTTCACAAAATCTTATCGATACCCCTACATCTACAAGAGTGAAGTACAAAAACAAATCCAAGAGATGTTAGATAGTGGTATAATCCGTCACAGTAAGTCACCATATTCAGCGCCCATATGGATAGTTCCAAAAAAGGAAGACGCAAGTGGAACAAAGAAATGGAGATTAGTTGTGGATTACCGAAAGCTAAACGAAGTAACTGTAGATGATTGATACCCTACACCAAATATAGACGAAATACTAGATAAACTAGGAAAGTGTATGTATTTTACCACATTAGATTTGGCAAAAGGATTTTACCAGATAGAAGTTGACGAAACCGACATACATAAAACTGCTTTTACAGTTGAAGGAAGTCATTACGAATTCCTCAGAATACCATTCGGACTGAAGACAGCCCCGGCAACGTTTCAACGCCTTATGAACACAGTTCTAAAGGACTATATTAATAAGATATGTTTTGTGTATTTAGACGACATAATAATATTTTCAACATCCCTGCAAGAACACATCCAATCAACAAATTTGATTTTTAAATGTCTCGAAGACGCCAACCTAAAAGTCCAATTAGATAAATCTGAATTCTTTAAAAGAGAAACAGAGTTTTTAGGACACATAGTGAACCAAGAAGGAATAAAACCAAATCCATCGAAAATAGAATGCGTTCTCAATTTCCCAATTCCTAAATCTCAGAAACAGATAAAACAATTTTTATTACTTACGGGATATTGCCGTAAGTTTATCAAAGATTATCCGCAACTGGCAAAGGCAATGACAAAATATCTGAAAAAAACGCAAAATTGGAAATTGAGGATCCTTCATACCGAAAATGCTTCGACACTCTAAAGAAGATACTGACGAATGACCCAATATTAGCTTATCCCGACTTTTCGGCAATATTTACACTGACTACAGACGCAAGTAATTATGCACTTGACGCGATATTATCCCAAAAATATAGACCAATATGTCTCGCAAGTCGAACCCTAAATGAACACGAGATCAACTATAGTACCATTGAAAAGGAACTACTTGTCATAGTTTGGGCAACTAAATATTTCCGACCTTATCTATTTAGAAGAAAATTCGTAATAGAAACGGACCATAAACCCCTCACATGGCTTTTCTCAATGCAAGAACCAAATTCAAAATTTGTTAGGTGGAGGTTAAAGTTATCTGAATTTGATTATAACATAAAATACAAAAATGGAACTAAGAATTCAAATGCAGACGCCTTATCTAGAATAATACCCGAATCTCCAGAGATAAATACAATGGAACACACAACTGGAATAAAAGCAGTCGCATCACCCATTAATTTCTACAAAAATCAAATAATCGTAAGGAAAATATACTCAGGCTCTACGAGAATGAAAACTACGAAAATATCCCGTAATACTAGGAAAGTTTTTCATTTTAAGGAAATGGATCGAGCAACTGCGATAACTTTAATCAAGAATCATTTCAACCCTGATCAAATCAATGCAATTATCATTGATGACAGTTTTTATTAAAATTTCAAAGATACATATAACGAAATATTTTCGGCCAATAAATATTTCAGAGTTATAAGATGCAGAAATAAATTCACTGATATAGAAGACGAAACTGAACTGACAAAAATTATCGAGCTGGAACATCTTAAGAAGAATCATAGAGGAATCCAAGCTGTATACGAGGAACTAAAATTCAAGTACTACAACCCGAATCTAAAGTTGAGAATAACTCAATTCATAAATAATTGCGAAATATGCACTCTAGAAAAGTACGATAGGAACCCTCCTATAATACCGTTTAAAATAACAGAAACACCTACCAAACCACGAGAGATAGTACACATAGATGTATTCTATACCCTAGACAAAAAATTATTCATGACTATGATTGACAAGTTTTCAAAATTTGCCTTGGCCTTCCAAATTAATGGAAGATCCTGGACAGAATTCAAGACAAAACTACTGCATATAATAAATACATATGGGAAAATAGGAAAGATAATTGTCGATAATGAAGTAGGCTTCAAAGCAATTCCCTTGCAACAATTTCTGAACAATGAAGACATTAACACACATTTTGCATCTAATAGCAATCATACGTCAAATGCGGACGTAGAAAGACTTCATAACACTATTAACGAACACATAAGACTATTAAGGCATGATGAAAAGAACAAAGACGAGACAATGGGAAAAAATGTTTAGAATCATAGGATTCTACAACAATACAGTGCACAGCACAACTGGCATTAGGCCAATAGACTTCATTAATGGAAAGATACACGAAAACGACTATATGAGAATCCACGATATAATTGCCGCAAAGAAAGAAAAATACATCCATAAAATGAATAAGGATAGATACACTTTATTTTTACATTTTTATTTTATTTTTTATATATTTTATATTATATTTTATTTTATATTATTCTTCTAATTTTAATTACAAATTAAACTTACAAACATTCTTCTTATTGAAAATTAATTTGTTATGACTAATGTTGTTTTATAAGATTTTAAATCTTGTTACATTAGGATTTTCATTAATAAAAATTAATAATAATAATAATAATAGAAAAGACGTAGAACTGGAAGACGGAACTAATTTTATTAGGGAAATTAGAGGTGGAAAAAACCACCGGAAATATAGGAAAATTAATTCAAATAAAATAGATGAAGAACATATAGAAACTATAAAAACCAAACACAAATATTATAAGACCCACGTACGACCCAAGAAAAATTATCAAGATAGGGACAACCCAACTATCAAAATTAGATAATGACCGATCCCACTTAATTTCAGATGATTTGGATAATAATACTGACTCTCTTTGGAACCATTACGATGCAGACAATTGACGTTGTGGACCTAACAGCGAATAACGGAATTATACCAATTAAAACTGCAGACTTTTGACCCATTGAGGACTACAACAAAGTATTACATATCATTAACTTAACTGAATACCAACAAACATTAGATTTATTTGCATTTATTTTATTTTCATAAGAGTGTTTGTCAATTCAATTTGTTTATGTAATAAATGTTCAATATTTTTCATAATATTATATTCATTTAAATTTCTAATATTGGCATAGGTTTCACCAGTATTGTAGTTTTTAAACCCAGTATTAACATTATTCTGATTATTTTTGAAATTGGATTCGGATGAGGAAAACCGTTTTTGTTCATGTTAAATTGATGATGGATGATTGGTATTTTTTCAGATAATCTTTTCTTTAAGAGGTTTTGATAAACTTCACATCCACGTTAACCAGCAGTGTGCTGTTTCAAGCAATGCACACATCTAGGAGGAGTTTCGATGTCGTTTGCACAATTGGGCGTCGGATGACCTAGTCCACATTTAACGCATACAAATGGTCTTTTGCAATAAGTTTTTGTGTGCCCATATTGCTGGCAACGGTTACACTGAACAATATCATCTGTGCTTTTAGGAGGTTCTATTTGTACGATGCAGTGGTTTATTTCGCGTATATCAAATACATTTTTATTGTTGGGCCTTGGGTCTATGTCAACGTAAAACATTGATAAGGGATTTTTAGTAAATCTACTTTTTAAGATGGCTTTTAAAGAGAAGAACAGCTTTTATAACGGGTGATTTTTTTGAGGTTAGGATTTTCATGCATTAGTATTTGACAGATCACGTGGGATTTCAGACATGGTGTCAAAGAGAAAGATGCTCAGTATGCTTTGACATTTCATCATGAATAGACTTACTAACGAGCAACGCTTGCAAATCATTGAATTTTATTACCAAAATCAGTGTTCGGTTCGAAATGTGTTTCGCGCTTTACGTCCGATTTATGGTCTACATAATCGACCAAGTGAGCAAACAATTAATGCGATTGTGACCAAGTTTCGCACTCAGTTTACTTTATTGGACATTAAACCAACCACACGAATGCGTACAGTGCGTACAGAAGAGAATATTGCGTCTGTTTCTGAGAGTGTTACTGAAGACCGTGAAATGTCGATTCGTCGCCGTTCGCAGCAATTGGGTTTGTGTTATTCGACCACATGGAAGATTTTACGCAAAGATCTTGGTGTAAAACCGTATAAAATACAGCTCGTGCAAGAACTGAAGCCGAACGATCTGCCACAACGTCTAATTTTCAGTGAATGGGCCCTAGAAAAGTTGGCAGAAAATCCGCTTTTTTATCGACAAATTTTGTTCAGCGATGAGGCTCATTTCTGGTTGAATGGCTTCGTAAATAAGCAAAATTGGCGTATTTGGAGTGAAGAGCAACCAGAAGCCGTTCAAGAACTGCCCATGCATCCCGAAAAATGCACTATTTGGTGTGGTTTGTACGCTGGTGGAATCATTGGACCGTATTTTTTCAAAGATGCTGTTGGACGCAACGTTACGGTGAATGGCGATCGCTATCGTTCGATGCTAACAAACTTTTTGTTGCCAAAAATGGAAGAACTGAACTTGGTTGACATGTGGTTTCAACAAGATGGCGCTACATGCCACACAGCTCGCGATTCTATGGCCATTTTGAGGGAAAACTTCGGAGAACAATTCATCTCAAGAAATGGACCGGTAAGTTGGCCACCAAGATCATGCGATTTGACGCCTTTAGACTATTTTTTGTGGGGCTACGTCAAGTCTAAAGTCTACAGAAATAAGCCAGCAACTATTCCAGCTTTGGAAGACAACATTTCCGAAGAAATTCGGGCTATTCCGGCCGAAATGCTCGAAAAAGTTGCCCAAAATTGGACTTTCCGAATGGACCACCTAAGACGCAGCCGCGGTCAACATTTAAATGAAATTATCTTCAAAAAGTAAATGTCATGGACCAATCTAACGTTTCAAATAAAGAACCGATGAGATTTTGCAAATTTTATGCGTTTTTTTTTAAAAAAAAGTTATCAAGCTCTTAAAAAATCACCCGTTATCATCTACAATAGTTGTATGATGCAGACCCTTAATTACAAATCTGTACGCGCGTTCGCTTTTCAACTGGTACATGTTATAACTAAAATTATTGTCATTAAAATATTGCGTTAATTTGCGGTGTGAATCAACAGTTTTAACATTAAGTCTAACTTGACCGTCATTTAAACTTTTATAATTAAATTCAGCACTGGCAATCACTGGTAACGTTGTTTATAAAAATTGGTAGATTTGGACTGGTTTCAGTTACTCCATCATCATCATCATTATGGCCAACTTTATCATTGGCAAGTTCAGAAAATTTATTAATATTATTAATATTAGCAATATTAGAAGAGAATGGATCATCAGAACTTTTGCTTTTTCATAATATTTGTTATTTTATTAATCTTTTTATGTTTTGTTGTTACATTTTGCAAGTAAATTGTCGTCACTTGAATTTTCATCATCATCATTGTTTGTAGTCACTTTAATACAATGTCATGTACACCGTCCAACCAGTCTAGACACACACTAGCGACATCTACATTTTCGTTTGTGAACTACAGAAATTTTCATAATATTTTTACAACGACTTTCAGATGAAACAACTATATTAATATAATATGCTGTCACCCTTATACACGTTGTATACTTTTTTTATTATTTATTTCTGCTTATTCATTGTCACAAATTGAAATTTCTGTGGGCAAATTAACGCGTTCTTATTTCAGTTAATTGTATTATAAATTGAAATAAGTGTGTTAAATAAGATTTACATTATAACTGATATTTGCTAACAAAATAATAATGTAATTAAAGTGAGTGTGTTTAACATAACACATTACAGTAAATAAATTTATAGAAAAAATATAGTATTCCAGGTAATTTCATTAAAACTCGAAATATAAATAAAATATATTGGAAATAAATAAAACTAATTTTTATTTCTCGTTTAGATAAATCTGTTGCCGATTGCGTTGAAACCTTATTTGGAGTATAGCATATGATGCTAAAGAAGCTAGTGAATCTAGTAGTACTTTTCCTGACTATTGTTACTGTTTATGGCTCTTAGACTTCGTCCAAATCTCCACTGCTACACTACACGCAATGGTGAAGAAGCGCTGGGTTATACGAAATTTGAACAAGCTTTGAAATATAAATTCCGCGGCAGATCGTACTTGTTGCAAGCCATTATTTATGCCTCATACTCCCAATAGATTGTGTTTAGAATTCTGGGTGATGCTGTATTGGATTATTTGATAAGGCTTTTGTATGAAGACCCTAGGCAGCATTCACCTGGAGCCTTAACCGATTTGAGACCTGCTTTAATTAACAATACCATATTTGCGTAATTAGCTGTAAGGCATGAAAACCGCAAATATTTTAGACACTTGTCTCAGGTCGTAACGAAGCTATTGATCGTTTTGTGCGTATTCATACGAAAAATGGTTATAGTATAAACGAAGAGGTTAATATTATGAAGACGTTGAAATACCAAAGGCATTAATTAGGTGATGTTTTCGAGTCTATTGCAGGTGCGATATTTTTAGACTCGAATATGTCTTTAGATGCTGTGTGGTTGGTTTACTATAATATGATGCGTCCTGAAATTGAACAATTTAGCAATTCGGTGCCAAAATTACAAATAAGGGAACTACTTGGATAAGAACCTGAAACTGCCAAATTTATGTTATTTTTTATGCTTTAACATTTAAATTGTACATGGGATCAAATTTTTAATTTTCAGCAAACCCGAAAAATTAGCTGATGGCCGACGTGTTCGTGTCTCCGTACAAGTTTTTCGGTAGAAAATATCGGATTGCCAAATGTACTGCTGATAAATGTGCGTTACGTCAGTTGAAGAATTTTTTTTATATTTTAATCTATGTTGTGTAGTGGGATCGAAAAATTCAAAAAAATATATACATTTCATTATGTTAAAGTATCAAAAAAGTTTTTCAAATAATAAACCATTCTTTTGTTTTATTTTTGAAATAAATGCCCGTAGTTTCGTTTTATTTTTGCATAGATGCAGAGATAATTAAAAATTTACGTTAAATGCTAGTTTTAAATTAAAGCAATCAAAAGGAACTAATGTTGTAGTTGGAGGTTTAACTTTAGCCATTTGAAGTTTTGGCTTTACTTTCGACTTTTTTACGCGTTTTAAGCGATCTATATATTACTTTTCATAAATTGAGCATATATTGTCATCATTTTGGGGACATCGTGTTTAAAAACGGTGGAAATCTACAAATACATTTTTTATTTCATACTTCTCTTATATATTAAAATTTGTTTAAGGATTGATGGGCTTTTGTGGAATATGTAGGTTGCGCTACCATTTCTGCTAATGATTGGTCGTTCTCTCCTACTAAGATTTATTTGCTTTCGAGCTGTTGAAAATATAATTCACATATTTTATTAAATTAAAAACATAATTTCACTCTGACGCCAATTGCACCAACTTACATTTTTTCTATTCGTATTGATTTGGTTGCTTCTATTGTTTACTTTTATCAAAATTGAATCCTCCATTAACTTCATTCCAAGGTGTACAAGTCCGTCTACTTATAGGAATAAAAAAGTATAAAATTAATGTTTTATTTATGAAGCTAACGGTATAGTACCCAATGTGATGGGAATATTACCAGACAAAGTCATAATCAAAAGCAATAATACAAAACCACAATTCAACTTGCGAAAAGTTTCGTCACCAGCAACTGGATCAATGGTTAGCTTAGCTATAGTAATTTGTGATTACTTCCTTTCGGCCCTGGGTTGAGTAGTATTGTATGCAATTGTCTTAAAACAAATTTTTACAAGCATCAGCAAAACCCTCCAAAATGTCACTCAAAACATTAGAATTGGCTTTTGTCTCATCCAACTCCTATATTAACTCAGCCAACTTTTTATGTTGTTTGCGTTCCTTTTTCGATAAACTCAACAAACGTTGACGATGAGCCTCCAACTTCTTTTGTTTCAATTCATTTTCTTTCTCTGCATCTACATAAACATTTTTTATCTTCAAAGCCCACAAACAAGTTATACATTCGAAGTTTAAATTGTTGTTTTTGGCGTTGATTAAATGATTAACGCGACGTACATATTGTGAAAAGAGTCATGTGAAGCTTTTTATCATTGGCAAACACAAAACGGAAACAATTCTTAATATCATGTTTACTTTTATCATCACCAGCAGCATGTTTACTTTCATCAACACCAGCAGCATGTTTACTTTTCGTTGTTTTTGCCTCTTTTCGACTGCAAAAATTTCGAATCTTCACCATCCAGCATGTCGGCTACATTATCCAGCATCTTCATATTGTTCATCATCGTTGTTTTGCTCCTTGCTTTTTGGCCGCCTTTTGTGCCAGCAATAGTAATTTTTGCTTTCTTCCTTCGGCCCTGCCTTGAGTAGTCTTGAATGTAATTATCTTACGTAAAACAAATCACAAGCTATGGGTTTTAATATTCACCTTTTATATCAAAACAGAAATTACGATATTATTGTTTTTTAAATGTTTATCATAATAGCAAATACTCACTATATTTTTCCATCATTATTGTTTTTTCCATTGAATAGGTTGTTTTTTATTCTGGTTTCAAACATGTGTAGCTGTTCACTTCCACACATTATGTTTTGTATATTTTATTTTTTAATCTCTTTCTCAAAGTCCTTGTAGCAATTCTAAGAAAAAAAGGTAAACACAGCCATACGGTTCGTGTTTACTTTTTTGACAGCTGTCAAGTTGTCACGACTGTGTTAGGCTGTGGTTATGTGTATAGGGATTAAGAATCACTAATCCACTTGTTCTACTTTTGCCGCTGTCATAAAATACTTATCTATTGTGTGCGCTTCCCACACGAAGATAGGGTCACACACAAAGATAAGCAAGTAGCCTAGATAAGGTGTAAGATTTTAATGTTTAGTCCTTAAGGTCTAAATTTAAATAATAAAATCAGCATCTTTCAAATAATCAATCGTGCTTGTTATTTAATTCGTTATTAAATAATTCACAATCAGCATCACCACTTACCTGGGTCTCACATAAGGTGAAAACATCCGGCCGGTGAAAGTTAAATCTAAGTCCGCGTGTGTTACAAAGGTCGATACAAAAAAAATCCTGACATTAAATAAAATTAAGTCAATTTCCCTTACAATAGTACAAGAGCAAGTACTTACTTTATTGTTGAAACGATTAATTTGTGATCAGTGCTATGCCTTCATCACTAATTAACCCAACAATAAAAGAGATACCAACTGCTTGTACTACGTAGAAAACAGAAAGGGAAGTTAATCAACAACAATGACATTGATAACGGTAAGCCTAAATTCCCTTTGATTGGTCATATTTGCAAATCCACAGTTTGTTACTGTTAATTAATTTATTTGCTGCGCGATGAAAATATTTGGTACGGTGTGATTCTTTGGCGATGAGGCTTACCCATCTTCGTTGGTCACGATGAGTACTTGGCTTTAATTAACGGCTTTAAGTCGTGTTCTACTGACTTTTAGATAGGCTTTAGCTTCTATCCTTTTGAGTACTAAATTCTACGCAGCATCGCTAATCCATTCTTTACGAGTATCGTTTGTGTTACCGATGTGTTGTTCAGCCGCTTCAACGAATGTATTTTTCGTGTCCTTTCAGCTGCGGTTACTCCCAACAACGTTAATTTTTATTGAAGATTTCAGTACGTCTGCGAAAGAGCGAGCAACCACACAATCTTGAAGCATCTATGTATTGTTTTCTGGAGGTTTAATTATTCTTTTTATGATAAATTTTTTTCGAAGTGTCGCCATTACCATCTCTCATCATATTTTGATGATCAGTAGATGTGCAATATTGTCCCTCGATGTAACGCATAGCTAATATGATATACCTGATTTTTAGTGGCATGATCACTTTGTGAGATTTACAATTTGGAAACATCGTGCAACCTATGACTAAGTTGTTCGTTATGCAGGTTTCTAACAATAATTCACCACTTTCAGTCAGACGCCTCAACACGTGCATACCTATTGTGCGCTAAAATCACCCATCATTACCACAATGTCTCCACGGAGTACTGTTACCAGCACTTTAAGTTAGTCACAATATGTTTCCTTTGCAGCTAATTTGTTCTTCTGTTGGTGTTTAACATTGCATACAGATAGGGTGCCAGACTCAGATGCGTAATCGAGCCCTGATAATCCTATCAGAACATGGCTTCCTGTCAATACGAACATTTATTGCTTCTCTTGGTAGTAGAGTACAAACACCACTCGATAATTGCAATATGTCTCAAAAATGACGCCAAATCTAACGAAGAACGTTTTCTAACGAAGAACGAGACTGTGGGTTAATTTTAAGCTTATTGCTTTCGGGGTTTTTATAATTTCTTTCGATTTATATTTAGCTTTCACGATGGGGTTTCAACAAATGAATTTCAGTTTCATCCTACCTCTTTTTATCTTTCTTAATGAAATTATTATGCAAATTCCGTTCAATAGCTCACGTTATGTTATTCAAATTTTGTGGCGTTTCATTGAAAGTTTTCCTTATTAAAGCGATCAACGTATTTAGTGCCCACCGAACTCTATTGCGTCCTGTAAATATTAATGTTGGCTAGCAAATTAATGAATAGAACTAAACATAAACATAAATATTCGTAACTTTTTCTTCCGTATTATATTTGTATTATCTCACTTTTATCTTCTCAACATTTTTAAATTCCAAACAGATATTTCAACCGAAAGAAAACATGCTTAAGTTAGATGGAAGCGCACAGGATCCAGTAAAAAAAAACAATGAACCTCCTCAGGAGATTGTTTTGGCGTGTCAACAACTAGCAGATGGTTTGGTTGATCGTCTTATTGAATTAGAGGATACAGATAATGATCGAATGCTAGGTTGTATAACCACGTTACATTTGTTGGCTAAAGTTCGGCCTCAGCTATTAGTAAGACACGCAATAACTATTGAGCCATATTTAAACATTAAATGTCATCCATCTACTGCTCCTAAATTTATATGTGCTGTCGCTGAGATTCTAGAAAAGGTAGATAACAAGTTATACATTTAAACATAAATATAACACCTATATTATTTTATCTGCAGGTTGTTCCCCTTGTTAACAACGCTAGTGAATCTTTTCTGGCGTCATTGGAAGAACATTTAATGTTACTAGTTGTGTCATTAAATCAAGCGGTTGTTTCTAGTTGTGTATCTTGCCTAGGAGCTGTCGTCAATAAAATAACGAAAAACTATAAACTTATTCGTGATTGCTTTCAAAAGTAAGTTATATATATATCGAATAATTTAAATTTTGAATTAGTCCGGAATCACATTTCTTAATTTATTCTATTACTATAAACTTGCAAAACATATTGTAATTTTTTTAATGCATTGAATAAAAATTTAACCAAAGCAGGTATCACGTATGAGATACATTATCTCTCAGGTTTTGACTAAGTATTTCGTATAGAATTTTCTCTAGATGAATATATGAAGACATGAAAACCGTTCGAACAGAAATTTGGTAAACAAAAATCTTAAAAAAGAAATACGGTGATAAAATATAAATCAGATTTTCGGTATGCCAATGATCAGCCCCCTTTCTCCAACAATAGCAGATATTATATTTGACAGTCTACTTGACAATGCGATTGCTGAACTAAAAAGCAAAAACATTCATATAAAATACATAATTGAATATGTAGATGACATACTAGCTATCATAAATACTGACGACAAAGGTGAAATCTTATCCACTCTAAATAACTTTCACCCTAAGGTCCAATTTACAATGGAACTGGAAAATAATATGGAAATTGCTTATTTAAACACTAAAATACACCGTAGTGCCAACAAAATAATCTTCGATTGGTATGCAAATGATACTGCATCTAGCAGGCTGAAAAATTTGCATGCAACTCAGCCAAAAACATAAAATTATTAATACCGCAAAAAGTTTTATATCTAGAGTTTTTAGTACAAGCGATGAACAATTGCAAAGTAACAACATATATAAAATAATGAAAACACTAAAAAATAAGAGCTTTCCTAAGAAAATATAATAATACCAATCACAATAAAAACAATAACTCGAGTGAAGATAAAACATTCTACAGTGTAAAATAGAAAAAACATAAAAACAACAATACGGAAAACATATGTTTTGCATACAAACCAAATAAAACACTGAATTCAATACTCTCAAAAATTAAGGCGCCCATCTCAGGTGCTATACTTTCTATTGCTAAATGTAAATCAATTCATGTTTGCAGAAAACAAAAATGCAAATGTACCATTAGTTCAGGTTCCACAACTTTTACTCAAGTTGAATGCTTGAGGATACTTGGCCTCCATATAAATACAAGATACAGATGGATCAGTCACGTAGATTACATAGCCTCTTCTTTAGCAAGCAGACTCAAGATAATTAAATGTCTATCAAATCCCAAATTGAACTGCAATACATATACCATCATATACGTTATAAAATCAATTCTCATTTCAAAAATTAACTACGCTTTGAAATTTTTGGACATGCACCTAATTTTCAGTTACGTAAACTTAAAACCATTATTAATACCGCAGTGAGACTAGGTTTAGGAGCATTGCACTCAACGCCTATAAACAATATGATTTTTGAATCAAACATATCACAAATATAAACGCAGACCGCTATAGCAACAACGAAACTTTTGAAAACTGTAATCTTTAGCAACAATACCCCCATATATCAGCTCGTAATGCAAAAATAACGGGTGATTTTTTAAGAGCTTGATAACTTTTTTAAAAAAAAAAAACGCATAAAATTTGCAAAATCTCATCGGTTCTTTATTTGAAACGTTAGATTGGTCCATGACATTTACTTTTTGAAGATAATTTCATTTAAATGTTGACCGCGGCTGCGTCTTAGGTGGTCCATTCGGAAAGTCCAATTTTGGGCAACTTTTTCGAGCATTTCGGCCGGAATAGCCCGAATTTCTTCGGAAATGTTGTCTTCCAAAGCTGGAATAGTTGCTGGCTTATTTCTGTAGACTTTAGACTTGACGTAGCCCCACAAAAAATAGTCTAAAGGCGTCAAATCGCATGATCTTGGTGGCCAACTTACCGGTCCATTTCTTGAGATGAATTGTTCTCCGAAGTTTTCCCTCAAAATGGCCATAGAATCGCGAGCTGTGTGGCATGTAGCGCCATCTTGTTGAAACCACATGTCAACCAAGTTCAGTTCTTCCATTTTTGGCAACAAAAAGTTTGTTAGCATCGAACGATAGCGATCGCCATTCACCGTAACGTTGCGTCCAACAGCATCTTTGAAAAAATACGGTCCAATGATTCCACCAGCGTACAAACCACACCAAACAGTGCATTTTTCGGGATGCATGGGCAGTTCTTGAACGGCTTCTGGTTGCTCTTCACTCCAAATACGGCAATTTTGCTTATTTACGAAGCCATTCAACCAGAAATGAGCCTCATCGCTGAACAAAATTTGTCGATAAAAAAGCGGATTTTCTGCCAACTTTTCTAGGGCCCATTCACTGAAAATTAGACGTTGTGGCAGATCGTTCGGCTTCAGTTCTTGCACGAGCTGTATTTTATACGGTTTTACACCAAGATCTTTGCGTAAAATCTTCCATGTGGTCGAATAACACAAACCCAATTGCTGCGAACGGCGACGAATCGACATTTCACGGTCTTCAGTAACACTCTCAGAAACAGACGCAATATTCTCTTCTGTACGCACTGTACGCATTCGTGTGGTTGGTTTAATGTCCAATAAAGTAAACTGAGTGCGAAACTTGGTCACAATCGCATTAATTGTTTGCTCACTTGGTCGATTATGTAGACCATAAATCGGACGTAAAGCGCGAAACACATTTCGAACCGAACACTGATTTTGGTAATAAAATTCAATGATTTGCAAGCGTTGCTCGTTAGTAAGTCTATTCATGATGAAATGTCAAAGCATACTGAGCATCTTTCACTTTGACACCATGTCTGAAATCCCACGTGATCTGTCAAATACTAATGCATGAAAATCCTAACCTCAAAAAAATCACCCGTTACCAAAAGAATCCCAAAAATACCATCAGCAATCTATCATGCAATACAAATTTGCAAGAAATTATGCCTTCCTTTGGAAACAATTAAACACAAGTACAACATAAATCCTCCTTGGCTCCTACAAGATCATACCATTCATATATCTCTCCACTACTTCACCAAGTCAACGTGTAGTCCCAAACAATACTGTCTGATGTTTAATGAATTGAAAAATAATCTATATGACTACGTCTTTCTTTTTACAGATGGATCAAAGTCACTTAGCCTTACCTCTTTTAGTGTAATAAAGGAGGACAGTATAATAAAGTCAAGCATCTTACCAGAATGCAGTACAATATACTCTGCTGAACTAATTGCAATATATGAGGCTACAAAATACGCATCCCAATATAGGGGTAAATTTGCCATCTGCTCTGACTCGTTAGCAACGCTACAATCCCTTCTAACACCAGTAATACAAATTTCGTCATTTGTCAAATTAGAAATATTCTTATACATAAACAACCAAATATTAAATTAATTTGGGTTCCTGGACACTCTGGTATTCGGGGTAACGAATTTGCCGATCTCATTGCAATGTGAGCTAACGCATATCCACTAATTACCACACGAAATTTTAATTATAGTGATTGGAACAAATTTATTGTTAAATATTTTGTTAAGGACAACAAAATTAATTTAATTAACAACTCTTCGATTTGGTATAAAAGATTAAACCAGGAAATGCTAGATTTTAACTTCTTGTCCAGTGATGGTATTACTGGATGCACTAGAAAAGATATTTACTTTGAAAGACTGAGACTCGGACATACAAAGCTTACTCACGGGGCCTTTATGAACATACCCTCACCACAAATTTGCAATTGTTTAACATCAACAACACCAACAATTACACATCTTCTTTTACATTGTCCAAAATTTACTAATCAAAGACAGAAGTATTTTAACGACATCGAACCCATACGATGTTTGTCACATCCGTCTAAAAACAACATCCTAAAAATAATAAATTTTTTTAAAGAAACAAATACATATAAGTATATACAAGAAATTTAATATAATTAATATTCAAAAATTATATGAGCTGAAGGCCATCGCAGCTATTCCTCTTCTCTAACATTATCTTATAATTTGTAATTATAAGCTAATAAAGTTATAAATAAATAAATACATTGTAAGTTGAAACGTATTAGTATTAGTTGTACGTTAAAATATTGTATTAATATTAATTTTTGTTTTTATATTAGACAACCCCTGAGGAAGTACATACATAGACAAAAAATATACGAAGCGTTGGGAAAGATTGTAATAAAAAATGCTTTTTTAATTACACAAGGAATATTAAGTCTAATTAGATTACCAAAAAAATTGAACTAAACAAAAAGTCACATACGACTTTTTTTTCAACATTTTGGCGGTTTTAAAAATAAGCAAAAAAAATCACCATTATTTCAAATTCTATGGTAAGGTTTTTTTTAATTTTTTTTATAAAATTTTAGATTTTTGAAGAGGCTGTTCCTGGTCGTAACTTTGGAACGACGTATTCGATTTTGTTATGCAATGCGTCAAAAAACTTTAAGTTTTCTTAATATCCTAATATAGCCGTTAGTTTTGGAATTATTGAGGCACAAGTGGATAAAATTTGTTTGTTTTGAATTATAAAATTTTTGAATTCAAAAAATTCATTAAAATAGAAAGCAACATATACTTAACAGTTTGAGTTCTTAATCTTAAATCTGTAATAGAAATAAAATAAATTTTGTTGTATGAAATTCCATGGGTAAATTCATGTTTTATTCCCGATAAAGTGAACGTACCTTGTTTTGACATTTTTTATCGTAATTTTTTGTAGAGCCAAAGATTTTGTGATTTATTTCACGGTACTACCCTATTTATTACACAATATTTCTTTTTAGTCCTTTTTATTGTGTTGTCTCTATATAATTTTTTTATGTGCGTCTCATTTGCGACTACTGGTGTTTCTTTTTCTCGTTCTGACTACCTGTGTGTATTCCTACTTTATTTTCCTTTTCATTGGAAAAATGTGATTTTAAAAAGGTATATAAAGGCACCACTTTGCACAATCAATATTACTCAACAAGTGATTGCAGAGAGGACAAGTGTTTTTTTAAATATACAAATAAAAAAGTCAGTACAAAAATTCATAACCAAAAATAAACGGCACCATTTCTCAAGTTTTTACCAAATTAAATACAAAGATTATTTTAAAATAAAGCATTGGCCGCCCAGTTTAATATGTGATAATTGCGGAGTTATTTTAAGAAATCCATCTTCATCAAATCTCAGTAAGTAATTTTAAATAAAGTTTTAAATATATGCATACTTTTTCTCAACTTACAGAACACACAAGAAAACTCTACAAAATATGCTGTGGACGGAAATATCGAGCCATGAATCTGATTGCTATTTTTGTTTAAGTACTAAAAGCGGATTTGGAAAACATATCCGGTGGATTTACACTTCCCGTCACTTTTCGAAAACCGTGTGAGCTAAATGATCTTATAAGAGAACTCGAGCTAACAAAAGAGAAATCGGAGCTTTTAGCATATCGCTTAAGAGAGCGAAATTTCTTAGAAAATAACGTCAAGTCAACAGCGTACGGGAACCGACACAAGCCATATGCAAATTTTTATACAACAAAAGATAATGTGTGTTTTTGTTACGACATAAGTGGTCTTTTTGAAGAGCTCGGCCAACAATATGTCGCAAGTGAGTGGCGGTTATCTGTTGATAGTAGCAGAGAAAACCTTAATGCCGTTTTACTACATATTGGCCATATATACCCAAAACACATGCCGTGAATATGAAAGAAACATCTGACACTATGGTCACTTTATTAAGAAACTTGAACTGTGAGGAGCACAATTGGATAGTGTGCGACTTTACAAAATATTGCGGTTTTCTCTGCCTCTGGGATAGCCGAGATCGGAAAAATCAGTACATAAAAAAAAAATCATGTGCGTCCGATCACAGGGAAGATGTGTAAACATCTAGTAATTAAAGATTTTTTTATGTCATTTATAGCAAAAACTGTTTCAGCTAATTCAACAACCCTTTGCTGTAAAACGTTAAAAATATCCCAATATAAACGTATATAAGTGATACATAGATGACGCTTTTAAAAAAGTGGCATAAAAAAACAATGTTATATCATAATATTTTCACCAATACAATCATAAGTCACACAGCGTTATGTGTCAGCTCTCACCTATTACGTGTTACACTGTTTTTGTGATTGTATTGTGAAATAGAAATTTCCCCCCCTGCGCGTATAGATGTTTACACATCAAAAGGATTGGAAAACAGAAGCCGAAAGCACCCTAGGTATACATAATGTAAAGTATCCTTCATTGATTAAAAAGGACAATGTGATCTTACCACCGCTACATATAATGCTGGGCTTAGTTAAAAATTTTGTTAAAACACTAGACAAAGAGAGTAGAGCCTCCATATCATTCATTTGCAAAAATTGGTGAAGGCGTTTTCGACGGTCCTCAAATTCGACAACTGCTTCTAAGCCCTACCTTTCAAGAGTTATTATCACAAGATGAAAAGGCTGCGTGGAATTCATTTCGACAAAATGTTTTTTCTAACTTTCTAGGAAACATCAGGAGTCCAAATTACAAAGAAATCGTTCGTGATTTGCTTGAAAACTATTAAAAAATTGGTAAATAGTATTTAAATGAATTTTTTTAGTCATGTTTGTTTATTTTTCTAAATTTCTAATTTGAGATGTAAAAATATCACTAAAAATACATTTCTTGCATTCGCATTTGGACTTTTTTCCGAAAAACATTGGTGCCGTAAGCGACAAGCATGGTGAACCATTTCATCAACAACTTAAGACCATGGAGCAACGTTATCAGGGACCATGGAATGAAAATATGATGGGAGATTTTATTTGGTTCCTTATAAGAGAATCAAACTCAGGAAATCATAGGAGACAAAACAAAAGTCAAAATTATTTTTAGATTATGCCTTGTTAATCTTGTTCATTAAAATATAACTACTTGTTAACTTTGTTTGTTAAAAAATATCTATTAAATGCAGTCTTCGATTAGTTGTGATCATAAACAGACGTGAATTGTTTACAATAAATTCTTAAATAAGACAACAATAAAAACATACAAATACATTTTAGTTAATCCCTATACTATACTAACATTAAAAAACCAAAAATTAAACGTTTACGTGTTGTAGATGTTAATGCTTCAAGTAGGCATAATCTAATGAGTAAAAAATACAAACAAAATAATACTGCTACAAGCAGCAAACAATTGATGATGATGATGATGATGATGATGATGATGATGAAGTTAGTGAAATAATAGTGAATAAACCAAACAAAATACATATTCCTCCTATTACTATATTAAAATGTAAAACAACAAAGATAAACGATCTTTGCAAATCTTTAAAAATTTCTGCATTTTCCATTCGAAAAATTTCTATTGGAAACAAAATTTGAATACTTCACTTTGTAATGACCAAAGTCGGCCCTCGTTTTGGTCCCCACATTTATCAATCAACATATTCCAAGCAGCGTATGTGTCTTCAGAAATATGTCATATCATCTGTTTATTTATATTTTGTCCTTGCTCATACATTCATATATAATTCATATATCTAAGTCATTTATAATATACCCACGTATATTTAAACTATGTTACCTACAGCATTTATAGTCATATATATTTATATTATTTCCCTTATACATATATATATTACGTTCATTCCAACTACATTCATATTTCTTATTGCTTATTATTGCACCCGGTACTTGCGGTATGATTATAATAGTTAAATTATAACAATTATATGCAACGATCTCTAACACCACCATTGGTAGTAAAGACTTCAACCAAGAGTTGTACGTCTTGTGTAAACCCAGTTGTTTACATACATAAATTAAACAACTAAGTGACGCTAACTTTGACACGTCAGCTTGGTTCTGATTGGTCGGTAGAGTTAGTTTGTATGTACGTATACATTCGCGTATGTTTATCACACCATGCTGTGACTATAAAAGGCCAAACAGCAAACAGAAAAGGTCAGTCGTTTCGTAGATACCAAGGTAAGCTAGCTGGTTGGCAGCTTACAAATTAATTTAATTGTTAGGGAATACGTATATTGGGCTGATTGCATATACAGGAGGTGAAGTCGTATATGTAATTGGTTCAATGCATTTAAAGGCAAGAATAGATTGTGAGTCGCTTGCCTGCATTCCCGCAGTAAAATTAAAGTTGGTACCTTCTGTAGTATCCCGGGTGGTACCTATAATTTTTAAATACTCGCTGTCAAATTATTTATAATATAATAATTAATAAAGAGTCATACGGTTTATAACGTTTACATGGCTGACGTGTTTCCTTTCTGTGGAATATCTATTCTGTTAACGACCCTGGACGAGACTGAGCTCACCCCGGCTAAAGGCAGGTTTGCGTCGTTACAGTGGCGCCCGAGCAGGGGCTTCTGAAAATTTCAAAATAAAAAAATTAATTTCAAACCAAACAAACAAAGTTGTGTAACTTAAAAAAAATTTTAGTGTGCTACGGTATTGAGAGTAAATCTTGTGTTACGTAAACAAGTAAATGGCGTATCTAGCTGGCAAAAAGTACGTGTCGTCGGTTGACAGTTACTGGAGAAAATAATGAACTAGAAAAAAAAAGTAAAAAAGGACGTGTCGTCAGTTCACAGTTACTAAAAAAAAATAATAATAAACTATAACCAAAGTAAAAAAAAAAAGTGAAAATAATTAACAAAACCGGTCACGTAAAACCTTTTATAAAATCGAAAAAAAAAATCTCTCAGTGGCCGTGAAAAATTTGAAATTTTACCAGAACTTAAAACCAATATCGTGAGATCAGTGGCCGTGAAAAATTACAACCTAAACTCAATTGAAAAAAAAGAGCAGAATAAACGCAAAAAAGGGGTGTTAAGTCCTATATAGATTGCACATTTGGAAAAAAAAACTATAAAACTTAAACTTTTTTAAACTAATCAATCTCTTCGTAGCTACCAAATTTCCTTCCTGACCAGCTAAGCACCATGTCGGGGATCTTTTGGGCTTACTCGCTGCGGAAAGATGATCTATTGACCTACCTGCATGAATTCGATATCAAACCGGCAAGTTGTGTGGAGGAAATGCGAAAACAACTGGCGCAATTCGTGGGTGGCGAACATTCACCCGACCGGATGAAACGACTCCTAGAATTACAGGCAAAATACACCACCGGGACTCAACCAGCGGCAAAAACTCTCACGATCACCAATTCCGGAGACCCAAGCCCAGCCAAGTCCGACCATAGTCAGGCCAAATCCGAAGCTAGCGTAGCCAAACTGGAAGCCTGCCCGCCCAACGAGATAACTTGCAGATGGTGAGCGTAATCGACTGTGTGCGTAAGTGGGGAATCCGATATGTTGGTGGTAAGGAACCTTTAATTTTTGTTGAAAGGGTTGAAGAGGTGGCCGAAATGTACGGCATTAGAAAATCATTGTTACCAGGAACTATGCCGGAATTTTTTGAAGACCGGGCGTTAATATGGTTCCGCAATAATAACAAGCATTGGGGCTTCTGGGGAGCATTTAAGTCAGACTTTTTAAATTTCGATATCCGACGCAGATGCCAACGCCCACGAGAACCCTTCAAGGACTACGTCCTGTCGTTACAAAACATGATGCGACATACGGAGATGCCTGAATCCCAGCAACTGGAGCGTATTTTTAGAAACTCCCATCCGAGCTACCTATGGTATATACGCCGGCGAGATTTCTCCGACCTGAAGGAACTACTGGCGCTCGCAGATAACTTCGAAAGTATACCCAGTGTAAATAATTCACCCCATGGCCGCAACGAACAGCACCGATTGATGGTCAGTCGAGTCTCCAACCCAATCAATGAGGGAGCTAACGTTTTCACTACGGAAAGAAGTCAATCTCAGTCGCCTCTGAAAATACTCAACCTACGGTGTGACTATAACCGTCTTAGTTCGGATATGCAATTTGGTGATGCCATCATTGCAGCAACAATTGACACCGGCGCAACCAGTAACTACATCAGCGAGGAGCTAGCCGAAACTGTTTTTCCCAACCGCCCAAGGGCCCCTAAAGAGGTGGACGTCGTGCTTGCCGATGGATCAACCCATATGATTCGGGAAGCGATCGAATGTAAGGTAATGATTGATCAGGCTATCCAAAGTGTTACCTTCTTGATCATGAGCGCCGCCATCGAGGAAATGATCATTGGGCTGAACTTACTCAAACATCTTAAAACCACCTTATCGTTTGGCAACTTGACACTTTGCTTGGAGGAGAGGCCAATCAACCCAAACCCATCCTGCAGGGTGTTACATGAACGAGCCACAAACGAGGCGGCAAATTTAAATAATACGCCAGTCCCTACCGCGGCTCGGTAAGTGTATCAAATACCAACTCATTTATCAGTAATCCTATTAATCCCAGTTCGGCAGAGCAACGAAAAATTATGATTTGTCCTGAGATAGAGCGCCGAAATTTCAAATATGCGTGAGGCTCCCGTAAGCGAAGCGATTCCCGCATTTTTTCGAAAGCGGACCGATCCATAAAAATCCCAATCTACCCCAATAAAGTAGCAGCAGTCAAGAAGATGCAACCAGATAAGCGCAGTTGAGGCCAGCCCCCAAAAATATTCAGATTTTTCGCTAATCAATAACCAACTCTACAGATATTTCCCTGGAAACCACAATGAAGACTGTCACCCAGGGAAACTTTGTGTCGGGACCCCTCAACGCGAATGCGTATTGAGAGAAAACCATGACGACCCAAATGTGGGGCATCTCGGAATCCGGAAAACCATCAATCAAATTCATAAACTTTATTACTGGCCTGGTTTATTTCGGGATATTAGCCGATACGTCAGAAGTTGCAAAATCCCTACCAGAGCGGTTCCAGACCAGCGCCAATACCACAATTTGTGTAGACGACCACAGCAACCAGTGCTCGGACAACAGGTCTTAAGTAGACAGCACCAACTGTTTAGGACATCTGAAATTTCGCGGCAAAATTGGCACCAATAAATGATGGACCCTATACCATCCCAGCACTGCCATCCCCGGTTACTGCCAAGTTGGTAGGCCAAGAAAAGAAAGACATAAGGACGGCCCACATTAGCGTACTGAAACCATTTGTGGAAAATGTCTAACTAACTTTGTTACTTAAATCTAAAAGAATAGTTTAACACAAAAGCCAATTTTTATAAAATTAATCTAATATCAACCCATCTTTTATATCTTCCATAGAATTCGTTAAATCACCCGACAAGCTCGGAATAATCGCCAAATAGTACATTATGTCAGACGAACGCTACCCAATGTCTAAGGAAAATTTCCGTCTATTAAAAGAGCCAGCCAGGGGTAGACTCAACATCCTCCTCAATCGTGAGTAACCACGTAACTTCCGCCAAAGACGACCAAATCAAGAGCTGGCCATGATATGTGTGGTGCGGCTACTCAACCTTCAAAACTCCAGCCTTGAAGGTCATACGGCTACCCTCACCTGACCATATGGCTCATGTGATCTCGCCTGTTCGTACCTCCAGGCGAAGACCACGACAACCTCCCCACAGGCTCTACGGAAACAACAACCTCCTCGGTCATCCCACAAACAGTCGGAACATCGACCAGTCACCACTTCTCACCAGTTGCGGTGCCACGATTAATTCCGGTCACTGCCATCATCAGTCCGTTACCGGCCATCCCAAGGGTAGCTCATCCGGTCCAAAGACAGTACTACAATCCGCCAACAATGCCGAAGACATCAATGGTAAACACCGTCACCACAACCAATCAACCTGGAGAATGAACAACAACCCACCCTAAACGAGCAGCCGCCTCCGATCCCGACGAAGGGAGGGCGCGTAAGGACCAAAGTCGGCCCTCGTTTTGGTCCCCACATTTATCAATCAACATATTCCAAGCAGCGTATGTGTCTTCAGAAATATGTCATATCATCTGTTTATTTATATTTTGTCCTTGCTCATACATTCATATATAATTCATGTATCTAAGTGGTTTATAATATACCCACGTATATTTAAACTATGTTACCTACAGCATTTGTAGTCATATATATTTATATTATTTCCCTTATACATATATATTACGTTAATTCCAACTACATTCATATTTCTTATTGCTTATTACTGCACCCGGTACTTAAGGTATGATTATAATAGTTAAATTATAACAATTACATGCAACGATCTCTAACACCACCATTGGTAGTAAAGACTTCAACCAAGAGTTGTACGTCTTGTGTAAACCCAGTTGTTTACATACATAAATTAAACAACTAAGTAACGCTAACTTTGACACGTCAGCTTGGTTCTGATTGGTCGGTAGAGTTCGTTGTATGTACGTATACATTCGCGTATGGTTATCACACCACGCTGTGACTATAAAAGGCCAAACAGCAAACAGAAAAGGTCAGTCGTTTGGTAGATACCAAGGTAAGCTAGCTGGTTGGCAGCTTACAAATTAATTTAATTGTTAGGGAATACTTATATTGGGCTGATTGCATATACAGGAGGTGAAGTCGTATATGTAATTGGTTCAATACATTTAAAGGCAAGAATAGATTGTGAGTCGCTTGCCTGCATTCCCGCAGTAAAATTAAAGTTGGTACCTTCTGTAGTATCCCGGGTGGTACCTATAATTTTTAAATACTCGCTGTCAAATTATTTATAATATAATAATTAATAAAGAGTCATACGGTTTATAACGTTTACATGGCTGACGTGTTTCCTTTCTGTGGAATATCTATTCTGTTAACAACCCTGGACGAGACTGAGCTCACCCCGGCTAAAGGCAGTTTTGCGTCGTTACAACTTATGGAGCTTAAAATGAAAAGCCATACAAAGCAGTATTGCTTGGACTCGACAAGTTTGACCCTCTTGTAATGAAACAAAAGCTATATATTATGAAGCTATCTTGTTTGGATATTAAAATAGTTACCAAATCTTATGGTCCCCATAACGAACAAGTTTTATATATTGTTTACTTTCAAAGGCAAAACTACTCCATAATTGATTATAGTAGAGTTAAATGGGATTTCCAAAGAAATATGTCTTCTAAAATAACCCAGTGTCATAACTGTCAAATGCTAGGTCATGGTTCTAGTCGCTGCAAGGCAAAAGCGTTTTGTGCAAGTTGTGCTGGTAACCACAAAACTTCAGAATGCAATACCGAAACTGTTAAGTGTGCAAACTGTAATGGTCCACACAGTGTTATCAACCAAGATCATTTAGATCAAGACAACCACTTCCGAATAATAATGTTCGATTTAACAATAGTAATGAGAACTACAGCACACATTTCCAAATAGCCTTAACCTTAATCACGAATGGATTCATTCACACAATAATAATACCCCAATGACCTATTTACTGTTGAGGAAATAAAAAATCTTACGCTTGAACTAATCTTTAACTTAAAAAGGTGCAAGTGTAAAGCCGACAATTTCGAAGTGATAACATCACTCGCATGTAAATTCTTGTATGAGTAACAATTTAAATATAGTAACATGGAATACCAGAGGTATTCGCAACAAAAAAGACGAACTCTTTAGTTTTCTTCTTGTTAAAAACATCAATATTTGCTTAATTTCAGAAACACAGCATTTTACTGCTACAAAAATAATCGGATACATAACAGAGGTGGAGGTGTCGCGGTTTTGATCAGGATAAACGTTGAGCACACCCTCTTACCACCTTTAAACACTTTTCTTGTAGAAAATATTGGTATCAAAATATGTACAATAAATGGAACGTACATTAACATCTTTTCCTGTTATTTTTCAGGTGGAGCCTGCGTAGAGATAATGTTAAGAAAAATCAATTTAAGTTTGATTTACGAAAATTCTATAGTAGCAATGAAAAATTTATTCTTAGTGGTGATTTCAATAGCAGGCATACTTTGTGCGTTTGTCAACGATCAAACTGCTGGGGTAATCTCCTCTATGAAAGATTAGATTCTGAACATCTGCAAATTTGGTATCCAAGTGATCACACAGATTCAAGAAGACGATCATCTACACTGCATTTCTTAAAAAAAAAATTTAGATAGTGGCATTACGTCTAGCAGCGTTATAAACTACCTTGGTTCTAACCATCTTCCTGTTGAGATACCTATTAGCATTTCAACACATTTTACTAAAAGATCGTTTTATGATTTTAAAAAAGCAAACTGGTTTCAATATGCTTTGTTTATTAAAAGAAATAACACCGATATTAATCCTGAACAAATTGACTTGATTTTTTTGACATTAAACAACACAATTCAAGCTACTGCAAATTACAGTGTCCCAAAAGAAGTATACTCAGTAAATACTCAAACTCTGCCACAGCATATAAGATATTTGATTCAAATTAGAAATGTTTACGGAAGAAATTGGAAACGATACAGGAACTTAATTGATCACAGTCGAACAAAAGAATATAATCACCGTATGTCAGAAGAGATAAGTATATTTAAAAATATCACTTGAAATAAAAAACTCTCAACATTGGAAAAATGCTCTGCTCCTTTTTGCAACCTCTCAAAAATGTTAAAGAAGAGGTCTACAAATATTCCAATATTAAAATATAACAATGAATTCTACAGCATCCGAGAACAAAAATGTGAGATATTGGCCGAAATATTTAGTTTAAATCATCCAATCTCGTCAAATCTTAGTGATCCAATAACAATAACAGAAATAAAAAACAATATTTGTAACCTCAGCTGAATTGCCACAAGCCCTCATAACACTTTACCCATTTCTACTGATAAAATAACGATTAAGACGAAGAATTCGCCTGGATCAGACGGTATTACAAACATATGTATAAAAGCTCTACAAAAAAAAAGAATTAAAGTTCATCACTTATATTATCAACTCTTGTTTGCAAATTTCTTATTTTCCTGAGGTATGGAAAGATTAAATAATTGTGCCGATAAAGAAGCCTAATACACCACCCGACTGTCCACTATCCTACAGACCTATAAGTCTCTTATCATTAAGCAAGATATTAGAAAAAGTTATTAAAGGAAAAACTTATTTTTTATTTTTTTTTAATTTAATTTATTTATATCCAAAATATAGATTTACAATTCATTAGTAGTACCTTTGCGAAGCCATAATGGCTTACCTGCTGGTATAAAAATATAATTGTAGTTAATTTTTAGGTGATTTTTCCGATTTTTCTGAAGAATTTTGAGTAGCTGGTTTTGCGTTTGTTGCAACGATTTGCATTAGGTCGAGTTTCCCCATGCAGTTATACCATGTCTTATATGTGACTCGGCCAATGCGAAATAGGCTTGGCGCAGTACGTTGTTGTTAGAGCAGTTGCTAAGATGGTGAAGCATATATGCATATATATGAGTTTTTCACTTAAAGTTTTGCTGTATGTGTATTCCTAGGTATTTATAGGTGTTTACGATTTCAATAACAGTAGAGCATTGGTCGTCGTTGTAGTCAAAATCTGCTAACTTATGTTTGTGAAGGCATTGTATTGTATGATATTTTATTTGTATATCCATGTAGCGGAAATGAGGCGGTTTAATGTGCATAAGTTTTGTTTTCGATGCATTAATTACTAGACCATAATCGTGGCACCATCTTGATGCGATATCTAACTGATGCTACATAATTGCAGTAACAGTTCCAATATTTTCATGCGCAACAACAATGGCGGTATCATCCGCATAAGCAAAGGTTTTGCTCATCTCGAGTATATTTAATAGGCTATTCGTATATATAATATATAGGATGGGACCTACTTTTGAGCCTTGTGGTACTCCATAATCTGTGCTCGATTCGTCACTAAGTTTTTTTTTTTATATTTTTACGTAGTATCTGTGAAATAATAGATAGTTTTTAAACCACCCTAAGCAATTACCACGTATTCCGTTTGATTCTAACATCTGTACTAATCTTTCATGTTAGAGAGTATCAAATGCCTTGCTGAAGTCTATGAAGAGCGTTAGACAGTGTTGTGCTTTACTTAGTTGCTCATCGATAAAATTAAGTTCTTACCCTTAAGTTCTTACCCTTATTTAAGTTCTTACCCTTTTCAAATCCAAATTGATTGGTATTTATATTTCTTCTATTACTTTCTCTATAACCGATAAAACAGCGATTGGTCGATAGTTATTATAGACCGATTTTTGACCACTTTTATATATTGGGCGAATTAACGATATTTTTAGACTGTCTGGTATGGTTGAGCTGTTTAAGATTAAGTTTGTTAATTTTGTGATTATTGGGGACATCACACGAGCATTAGTTTTCATATCTATTGGCCTAATTCCATCAAAGCCTGGGCCTTTTTTGCATAGTTTAATTCTTTATTCAACATATTTCAATATTTTTTATATGCATTTTCATTAGATTTATTATTTCGGCTTAATCGCCATTTTTTGTAAACTTTATCCCTTGTTTCACAACATCTTATAAGATTATCGTTCATCCAAGGGTTTGCAGTTCTGTTTTTCTTATTTCGACTAGCTATTACTGAATTTTCGTATATATTATTGAATTTTTCGTGTATTAGATTACACAATTCATTTGCATCATTTTTATGAGTTCTAGTTGGTGCCAGTTGGTTGTACATATCTGCTGGTTTACTTTGTATTTTCAAATTCTTTTGTTATGAATATCGTTTTCTATTTTTTTTGTTAACTGTATGTTCTTCGGCGAGACAAAAGACAAGAGAATAATGGTCAGAGATGTTTGTTTTCACTATGGATGCGTTTATATGTGTGTTTATGTGTTTGTACCTTACGAAGAGATGATCAATGCTTGTGCGTGTGTTTCTTCTCTTGTACACTCATTAAAAATACATTGCAGACCATTTGATGACATCACATACATATATTGTGTTGTTAAGTTGTTCTCTTGTAAAATATTTATGTTCATATCGCCAACAATAATAACGTTTTGTTTCTTATTTATTGTATTAAGTGTTTCATCTATCTCTTTAATAAAGTTGCTAACATTAGCAGATGGGGGTCGATAAATGGCAAATAATGAAAGAGTTTCTCTATTAAGCTGTATGTTTATATGCAGAGATTCAAAGGATTTTGGATTTATAATTAAATTTGTGTGTAAGATGTTTTCTTTTACATATATTGCAATACCCCCCTCCTCTATTTTCTCTATTATAGAACGTTGAGTTAAAACCATCTATACAATAGAATGCACTTTCACTGTCGGTTATGTTTGTTTCAACCAGAATTATTATTTTGATATGATATATTATTTTATGAATTGTTGCTAAAAATTGTGAAAAATTAAGTCGCATAGAACGGATATTTAAGAATATTAATGAAAAGGGATAACTTAGTGCGTTTTTATTAATTTCATTGAAAAAATCAATATATTTGGGTTATTATATTATCGATATTTGTTTATTAAGTTTTTATGTTCTGTGATACAAAAATGTTATTTTTTATCTTTCTTTCTTTTTCATATAATTTATTAATTTGATTTATGTACTAAGCGATTAGTTCAACATCACATTCATTTAAAATATGAATTGCGGTGGTGTTTTCATTTTTCTTTGCAAATATTTGGCCATTACGTGTCCAAACAAATTGTCATTGGCATGCTTTGGCTTTATTTTTGCTTAACCAAATAAGGCGACGATTATGGCCCGTAAGTTGGTCATTGACGAAAACATAATTGTTGTTGTCACTGCTACTGGCATCTGTATTTGTGGGCATCTTCAATATATCTCGTTTTAGCCTATGGCCACATATTTTACTCATCAGCTCTTTTTTTTTATTTAATGAGCAGAAGTCAACAATAATTTTGCCATCTTTTTATAGTTTTTATAAGCGTTGCTTATATCAGTGTCATCAATTTTCACATCAACAGAGGCCGCTATTATTTTGACAACTTCGGCTGGTGAAAGCTCTTCACTTTCCACATTTCTTATTTCTATGCTCTTACTTATAAGTTGTTGGTCTAGTGTGTTAACTTTGCTCTCCATATCTTGAATTCGTATATCCTTCTCTTTATTTTCTTTTTTAAGGTCGTTCACCTGCGTAGCTAAACCTGCAATTGTGTCCGTGAGTTTAGCAAATGCACTTGCCATCTCCTCCCTTAAAATATTGTGCGTCGATGCTACATTAATTGTTAGTTATTGTATGCTGGTTTTGATATCATGTCGTTTGTTATACTGGTTTGTAATGAGGACAATTCTGTTTTAAGCTGTGAGGCATCAGCTTGTACCACATTTACGGAGTTTAGAGACATTGAGTCTTTAAATCTCTTTGTGTTTTCATCTCTACCATCATCCATGCTATCATCGGTCATTTGCTGTTTCGTGTTTGGTTGTTTGTTTTTTTAATCAAAAACGACTTCATGATAAACATTGTTAGGCGATTTACTTCTTTCTCTGCACTTATGGCAATTCCAATTAGCTTTGTTCTCAGCCTTCATAGATGAGTATGTAGATTCGGATAATGTTGAACAAGGAGAGAAGTGGTATTTAGAGTTACACTTAAGACATTTTACATACTCTCCGGTAATTGGTAAAGATTTCTTGCATTGATTGCATATAGAGTTGGTGGTGGTTAAATAATTTTTTAGGCTCATATTAAGAGTGTTTTTGTATAATTTCTTTAATTTTCAAATTAAGTAGAAAACACTTTTTTTAATTTTTATATAAATCAGTGGAATGTTTTATCTTTCAAGCTTTCTATTTTTATTTATTTTTACTGTAAATTTATTAATTTTTAATAATTTCAATGATTTCTGAATAATAATAATAATAATAATCCACTTTATTGACACAGAAAATATACTTCCGACTCAACAATTTGGCTTCCGCAAGAAGCATAATACGATTGAGCCACTTGTCAGAATACGAAACTTGGTCAATTCAAATTTCATAAATGGAAAATCAACGGGAATGATACTATTAGAAATAATACAAAGCCATCTATCATAGATATCTTATAGTGTTTTCATTGGCTCCAAATACTCAACAAAGACTGATATAATAGCGGGATGCCCTCAGGGCTCCTGCCTTTCACCAATATTGTACAATATATATACAGCTGACTTCCCCTCTCTAGAAGGTTGTGTTACCTCCAACTTACAAATAGCGTTGTCTGATGTTCATAGTTATGGAAAATTCTTATAATTCACAAAAGACTCAAGCAATATATTTCACCAGAAGGCGTAAACCGTGTTTCTTACTCCAAACCCTCATTACTTGCAACAACAGTTCAGTACCCTGGTTGAACACAGTAACATATTTAGGCGTTATTTTGGATCCCAAACTTAAATTCAAACATCACGTATCATATATTATTGATAAAGTTAAAAAAGCTATCAATGCTTTTGTATTCATTTTGTATTCATTAATAAAAAGGAACTCCAACCGCTTTGCTCTTGTCGCACAACTGGCTGTTCTATGCGCTGTCAAAGTTGACACAGTCATAAGTGAGCTTTTTACGTGAAATTCAGTAACAGTTGCGGCAGCACAAAAAAGCGAATATTTTGGTGTCAGACATAAAAATAACAACTTTTAAGAGTTTCATCTTAAAATTACGAGTATGTACTTAAAATTAGCTAACAACAAAGTATTATTTTGTGTTCATTTATAAACGAAGTGCTTAAAGAAAAAAGAGCCTATTTTTTACGATTTCACATTATTTTGTTCGCTTGTTTAGTCTGCAACTTGTGTGGTCCGGCATGGTCCGGCCTAAACTAATTTTTGAATTATATATTAAGACCTTTTTAACAAACCCTGATTGTGTCCACTTCCACAAATCGCCACTTTTTTCAGGAATTTTTTTAAGTTTGAAGGAAATTAAAAAAACGAGGCAACACAAAGCATAACGGAATTTTTTTCTTTTTCTTTCTGTTTCGTGTTGTAAAAACAATAGTGGCTGAAGTGACAAACACAAGGGTAGCTGCAGGGGGGAAAATATGGGGGATCAAGGGCGGGGGAGCCCCAAAGCAAACAATTTTTTTATATTTTTTTTTTGAAACCCTTTGTGTACTTCGTTTATATCTTTGAGACATTACGTTTAACGCCGCTAATTTATGTATATTTCTTAGGATAATGTCGTTTTCAAAAAAAATTATTTTCGATATTTGGCATAATGAAAAGGACTCAACTAAAAAGTACGACTCAATTAAGCAGTATGTATTCTCGAACGTTATTTCGGAAAGGCAAAAAGAGGACTATGAAATCAACAAAAAAGTTGAAGAAAGGCTTAAAAATTTTGTAAAGAAGCTTAACGAAAAGTGGAGAAGTGTCCGAGGAAACATTAAGCTTTTTACAGATCGTAACAACGATATGTTAAAGCAAGATTTGATTTTAGTTGACTCCAACTACAATGCTGGCTCTTCTACTAAGCTTTTTGTGGACTGTAGTAAAAACCATCAAACTAAAAAGGTATCTACTTTGGTAGCTGACCATTCTTGCCAAGAGCTGTTGTTCGCTGCACGTGTAAATTTATATAAGACAGACAAACGCGTTATTGTTGGCGTTATTTTTTGCGATACATCAGCTGAAGTGCTACCACAGGCCTTAGTTGACCATACGGTTAATGGAATTTTAACCGCAGGAAATTATTGCATTCGAAATGACTTTGGAAGTGAATTTAAAGCTTATTTGAAGTGGGGCTGTGAAGGGAGTAGTGGACATTCTGTCTATAGACAAGGCTATGGAGACCACAGCAAAACAATGTTCGATGAGCACCTTTTTGCTGTTTGTATCGTACCCCTCAGAATCGTAAATGGCGATATTTTAATATGGCGGAATCCCCGGCCTTCGTCAACTCGATTTTGCAGACCCATAAAAATTATGTTTGAGAAAGAAACTCAAGAGCTTATAAAAAGTGAGGCTCAAATAGTAAGCCAACAAATTCCAGCAATTCATCCAACAGATTATAATGGCATCGAAATAAATCATGAATTTTATATGACAATGATTGATGGAAAAGCATTTAGTGCAGTAGCAGAAACTTCCTCTCAGAAGTGTGGAATATGCAAGGCAACTCCAAAAATGATTAACAATCTGGACATGGTGTTTTGCTTACCGGGAAACGACAAGCTGTATGAGTATGGACTCTCTTCGCTACATTGAAAAATACGATTTATGGAATGTATACTTCATATTTCTTATCGACTGCTCTTGAAGAAATGGCGTATAAGTGGAGAAGAAGATAAAGCTATTATTCAAAAAAGAAAAGAAGTTGTCAAAGCAAAATTTCAAAAGGACATGTCGCTGCTCATTGATGTCCCGATTTCAGGATCAGGCAATACAAACAATAGCAACACAGCAAGGCGTTTTTTTCGTCAGGCGCACTTGACTGCATCCATCACAGGCGTTGAAAAGATTTAACATCATATTAACGACTCTATCTTGCGGATATAATGGTAATGTAAATGTATTTAAAGAGTACGCAAAACAAACCGCAGAAGAAATTGTAAAATAGTACCCTTGGTTCTATATGCCAAACAGTGTGCACAAAGTTTTAGTGCATGTGGCAGATATCATCAATTCGATGTCTCTCCCGATCGGTATGATGTCTGAAGAAGCCTTAGAGTGCAGGAACAAGGACTTTAGAAATATTCGACAACACCATTCACGGAAATTTTCGCGACTAGCTACAATGGAAGATCTAATAAACGGCTTGCTCTCTTCATCTGATCCTCTTATTTCATCGCTGTCAAAAAGTCCACGCACAAGCAATCATATTCCTATCTGAAAAGATGTTCTAAAACTCTTAAACGAAGTACCTACAGAAAAAGACGATATTAATGACTTTAATAGTTCAGACGAATCTGACTAAAAATTTTATGATTTTTTTTGACCTATATTATACAAAAAGAAATAATAATAAATAGTTTTCCACACAACGAAAAAATTATATGATAGCATAAATTCAAAATTCAAAATTCAAAATTCAAAATTCAAAATTCAAAATTCAAAATTCAAAATTCAAAATTCAAAATTCAAAATTCAAAATTCAAAATTCAAAATTCAAAATTCAAAATTCAAAATTCAGAATTCAAAATTCAAAATTCAAAATTCAAAATTCAAAATTCAAAATTCAAAATTCAAAATTCAAAATTCAAAATTCAAAATTCAAAATTCAAAATTCAAAATTCAAAATTCAAAATTCAAAATTCAAAATTCAAAATTCAAAATTCAAAATTCAGAATTCAGAATTCAATATTCAATATTAAAAATTAAAAATTAAAAATTAAAAATTAAAAATTAAAAGTTAAAAATTAAAAATTAACAATTAAAAATTAAAAATTAAAAATTAAAAAGTAAAAATCAAAAGTTAAAAATTAAAATTTAAAAATTAAAAATTAAAAGTTAAAAATTAAAAATTACATATTAAAAATTAAAAATTAAAAATTTTAGATCAAAAATTTGAAAACTGGAAATTACAAGCTAAGTCAGATAAAAATATTTAAATTCTTTTTTAATATTAATTTCTGGGAATTTTTAGCCAAGAATCAGTTGATTTTTTTTTTTGTTATCGTAGACTTCTAAACATTCTTATTGGGATCCAACTTTTGGTGTTATAACGCCAGCTGCGTTAGATAATGAAGTCTATGAAGTCTAGTAAAAGAAAAAAAAATGTAATATTTCAAATAGTAACTAATTCTTTCTATGGAAGGCACGATCGTTGTTTTTTATAACAAAAAATTAGAGTAGAAACTGGCCACAAGAAAAGCAATTAACTTTCAATTTAATTGATATTCTAAAATTTCAGTACCGACACCGCTTTGAAAGTGCTAGCCTTACTCAATATTGTAATATTGAGTTTAAGATGCAAGTGGAGAGTATCGAAGATTCGCACAGCTGAATTTAACACTCTTAGTTGTTTATAACTAAATCAATAAGCTACATACGCTGCAAATAAAACGAGTCATAAACATGTTTTCGGCACAATTGTGGCTATAGACTAGGAGAAAAAAGTGTGAAATAAACTAACCCGAAAAAACTACATCTAGTGCCTTATAATTGCTATAATGGCGAAAAATTTTAACTGTTTCTACTTTTTATAATAATAAAGAAGAATAATACCTTAAGTTTTCTCAAAATTAAATATATATATATATTTTTGAAGGTGAAAACACTTTTGTGCTGCCAGAAAACTTTCATGTACATAGTTGAGTGTATTAAAAACTATCTCTCACTTGTTCTCTCACCCCTTTAGAACGTGACAAAGTTTTTACGCACGCCTTCTTAGAAATGTTTAATTAAGTTTAAAGCTGAAATTTGAAAATGAAAAGCACTTACTTTTACACAATTCCAGTTCATGCCCTATAGAATGTATTTTTACTGTTTATCATTGCAATTTGAGTTACGATATTGCACACAGTATCTGTGGGTTACGTTCCCTTTGAGAAACATTTAATTTACAATATATTCTCAGGTGTTTTTAAGTGTTAAACATTTTGCAATATTTCTTCTACAGAACTTTTTTTCTCTAACTTTGGCTATAAAAAACACACCATAAGGAATATCTATTAATAAATAAAATAAGAAATATAATTTATATATGTAATGTACATAAAACTTTAAAGAATTAAGGAAAAGTTAAACTTTATTTCAGGATAATATTTTATGAACTTTTAAACATGTTTTTTTTGATAAACTCATAAAAGAAAAGTTTTATGTTTTCAAATCGTAATAAGTTTATTTTAAATACTTTAAGCAAAGATAGTAAGATGTATGAATCTAGTATTGACTTCAAATCTTGTTCATTATCTAACTAGTTCATTGAATTGTGGATTTTAGAAGGAAACGATTGGCAATTCTATTATTTGAGAAACATTTTGCAAATGGCTGCTGGCCATTTCGCCAAAAAAAAGAATATAATTTTCATGGTTTTTCAGGAAGGTCAAGGTTTTTGCACAATAGTTTTCTCTAAAAATTACACGTACGGGTAAATTAATTTAAAGGTGGCTGTTTTATTCAATCAGATGAAAACTGCATTCAAATTGCATCACTCACTCATTCTGCTGTTGTTTCGCTCTTGTTGTAGTTGATGTAAACTTTGTGGTGCCAATTATTTGATGTTTTTTTTTATGCGAAAACTTTTCTAACAATTACCAGAAATATTTCGATTACAAAAAGTCCCAACTAAAACTGTTTACACCCAAGACTATTTACAGCTGATTTAAGATAAAAATTCTGCCAAATGAATAAAAAATTCTGTGATCTCAAGACATAACAGCATAACTCGAGATATGCTGAAATTAAGTTATTAGTACCATCGTATTCTTCGTATACTAATTGCAATGAAGAGATGGCGTGACAAGTGCCAAATTTCCTGTCATTTCATTAATTAGAAAAAAAGCTATCGTTATAAAAATGATGCTGCTTTTAAAGTTTGAGAAAAAATGAATTGCAAAGAAATTTGTGTTTTGATTCAACATTTTTTTGATCGAAAAAAAAAAATACTGTCTACGCCAAAGAATGGATTGATAAACATTATGGTGAATATTCACCGTCATATTCAATGGTTAAAACAAAGTGTTCCGAATTTAAACGTCATCGTACGAGCACAAATGGTGCAGATCGTCCTGGGCGTCCAAATGAGGCAGTTATGGAAGAAAACGGCGGAAAAATGCATCAGGTTGTATTGGATGATCGAAAGATTAAAATGAGTGAGATTGCTGTCATTATAAAGATATCAACAGGGCGAGTTCGGCATGTATTACATGATCATATAAATATGAAAAAGCTTTTTGCTCGATGGGTGCCACGATTTTTAACAGCTGAACAAAAACTGAAACGTGTTTATGATTAAAATAATGCTTTGTAGATGTTTGAAGTAAATTGACCTGAATTTTTACGTAGAGTTATAACAATTGATGAGACATGGATTCATTATTATACACCGGAGTCCAATAGATAGTCTGCGGAGTGGTGACACGCATGCTAAAGCCGACCAAAGCAGCGAAAGGCTCAATAATCGGCTGGAAAGGTAATGGACAGTGTTTTTTTGGGATGCACGTGGTATGATGTTTCTTGATTACTTGGAGAAAGGAGAAACAATAACTGCCAAGCACTATGTTGAGTTATTAGACAGATTGGATGAATAAATTAATTAAATTAATTAAATTAAATTGGATGAATAAATTGAATAAATAATAAATGAATAATATGATTTTTTCAACATTTACGACTCAGACAATTTTTTTTTCTTTTTGGCTAGTGTTTTTAATGAAGATCAATTATCCAAAACACTTCTTTTGTATTACGTTTTTATAGAGTACATAATGTTTAAAGTGCCAGAACAAGAACTAAAGAAATTCCTAAAAATATGTAGCTTTGCCAATTTATTTTAAGCATGTTAGTCAACGTTTGTGCCCAATTTCATCCCCATTGGATTTGTAGTTTAGAAGTCATTATTGACAATTCACCAGATAAGCCGTTTTGCCCATTTGGCTGCAGATATGAAAAAGTTCATATCGGATGCTATAGTTTATATGGGGACTAGGTCGAAATATGGACCGATCCTGACCATATTTGGTAAAGTCACTTATATTTTGAAAAAATATTTGCAAACCAAATTTGAGAAAAATCTGTACAATATTTTTGTTTTTTGATAGATTTAAGTGGAGATCGGGAAGCAGCTCTATATGGGGCCTATGACTAAGAATTGTCCTATAGGGATTATTTTTGGACTACTGATTAATGGATATAATAAACACATGCAAACCCAATTTGACTGATATGATATGATAATTTGGATCTTATGGCAATTTATGTCGATTACATATGGGTCATTTGTATGGGGACTAGGTCTGAACATGGACCGAATTTCACCAATTTCAATATAGTTCATCCTATGGCCAAATTTCATCAAAATATATTCATATTTGCGATCTGTAGATTGATTACAAGGTTTACATGGACACACAGACGGACGGACATCGCTAAAACGACTCAGAAAGTGATTCTGAGTCGATTGGTATAATAAAAGATGGGTCTAGGTCAAATATTTTTGGTAATAACAAACAGCAGCACAAAGTGATTATACTCAAACCACATGTTGGTATAGGGTATAAAAATTGTTAAATTAAGAACTGATAAATGTTACATAAATAAAGAATTGAAATTGAAAACTATTAAATGCTACTGAAATGAACTGTTATTTGAATTTTTGGTAATGCTGGTAAAAAAAAACTTTTTTCTGTCAAAACTAGGTACTTTCACTTTATCGGGAATAAAAAGCGTTTTTGTCCACTGATTTTCATAAAACAAAACTTATTTTATTTCTATTAAAATACAGCTTTAATACCGTTTTTTTTCTGACAAAAAATGTCGCATTTTATTTGCACATTTTTTGAAACGAGTATTTTTCTATTTATTCTGAATTAAGAGCAACCTGATCTTATACCGAGTTCATAAAATGCAAAAAATTTTGACTATTATCCTCTTTGAAGTCATAAGGTGAAAATATACAAAAAAGGGGAACAATGGGGAAATATTCTACGGCCTGAAAACATTCAATGGCTGCAATTTTTTGCGATTTTCGAGGGCTCGAAAAAAGCTGGTGTAATTTAAAATTTTTTGGCGTATTGCATGACAATCGAATACGTCGTTCCAATGTTACTACAAGATGTATGGAGCAGCCTCTTCAAAAATCTCAAACTTTAGAAACAAATTTGAAAATAACCTTACCATAGAATTTGGAATATAAGAATATAGTGGTTATTCAAAAAAAAAATTTTTTTTTCATTTGTTACGTAGTGTAATCAATAAATTCTTATTGTTTAATCTTTAATGATATTCTTATGTACATTTAAAGCCAAAAATTAAATTGTATAAATTGGGGATTAAGTGTATTTAATATGGATAACTTTTATAAAAGAAATTAAGTATGTACAGAAATTAAGTATGAACAAGAGTGTAACAAGGCACACCAATTTTTGAAATAAACCCCCATGTATATTTCTTTTTAAATTACAAAAAATGTTAAACAAGAAAAATTAAATCAATAAGTTCTAGTAGAATAAATAAAAAATATATATGTAGTATTTCATTTTGTAAGAGAAGTCTTAAACTTTTGTACTCTGTTTTTCCCCTCCAGCTTCCTTCCCTTAAAGCATTTTGTTTAGTTATGGCCTCATTTAATCCATTCACGGGGTAGGAAAAGAAAAACAAATGGATTAATATATTGGGGTAACAAGTTTTTATTTTTCCCGGTAGAATACCAACCTTTTCTCTGGGGATAACAAATCGTAACTAATTACTATATGCATTTAGATAATATTTTTAATGTAGGTTAATTTTACTGAGTGTAAGAGTAAATGTTAGAGAGTGGTTGCAAAAGAGTCACCTTTCCATTACACTCTTGGAAATTAGTATAAAACATTTTAAATTCCGAAATAAATTCATTCCTCGCCTGAACCCATTTATTTAGTATTTTGTCCAGTAACCCTTGGCTTTTTTGAGAGAGATCCACATGATATCACAAAACCGTGTAACCAATTCACTGGGAATCTCCCAAATCTCTTGTAATCTATTATCAAGGTTGTAGAGTCCTAACTGAAGTCCTATGAACTAGTCAGAATACCTAAACGTCAACTGATTATTGCAAATGTTATGGCAGTTTAAATGTGATAAGGATAAAGTTAGTGTTGATCAACCCCGACACATAAATCAGTGTTGACACTAAGCTTAACTTCCTTTTCTGTTTCCCTTCAAGTACTTGGAACTTGAAGAGTGATGGGTTAGTAATAAGACACAATCGATATCCTGTACTACTAGAATGAATCTAGAGTTTTTATACCCAAAGCAATAATCAAAAATGCTTAATAAGTTAAATAGTGTATTTGTTATTATGGTTGGCTAAGGACCATATATAAATAGAGGATGTGCAAACTGTGATTTTGTAATAAGAAAACTGACAACGCAAGAGTGGACAAGATGGGTAAACGATAAATAAAGGGTTCGCCATCTAACGTTTTTTTTTTTTTTTAACTAGTGCTTCTTTCGTGAATGGTAACACTTAGCTCATGTCTGATTTGACAGATAATTAGTTTTATCCTTCCGCTGAACGAATATGGTTGTGTATACGCTTGAACAACGCTGGGAAATATTGCGACATTACTTTGAAAATCATGGTAATGTTGCAGAATGTGTGCGAAAATTGCGTACGGATTTTGGAAGAAGAGAAGCATTGTCAGCTCCGTATGTTCGTTATCTTGTGAAAAAAGTGAAAGAAACTTGCATCCTCATCGATAAACCAAAGCGCGAAAAGCCAAAAACAGTGCGTACACCCGAGAATATTGCTGCTGTGGCAGAAAGTGTGCGTAAAGCGCCATCAACATCAAATCACCGTCGTTCTCAAGAATTGAACATTTCGGAGGCATCATTGAGACGAATTTTGCATAAAGACCTTGGTATGACGCCATACAAAGTCCAATTGGTTCAGGAGTTGAAGCCAACTGACCATCCAATGCGTTTTCGCTTCGCTAAGTGGGCCTGCGATCGACTTACAGAAGATGCCAATTTTGCCAAAAAAAATAATATTTTCAGATGAAGCTCATTTTGATCTTGGTATGTAAACAAGCAAAATTGTCGCATTTGGGGCACAGAAAACCCGCACGCATACATTGAAAAGCCAATACACCCAAAACGAGTCACTGTTTGGTGCGGATTTTGGTCCAGAGGCATAATTGGGCCATTTTCTTCGAAAATGAGCAAGGAGTGGCCGTTACAGTCAATGGCGATCGTTATCGGGCCATGTTGAACGAATTTTTGTTCACAAAAATTGAAGAGGAGGATATTGGCAACATTTGGTTTCAACAGGATGGCGCTACGTGCCACACAGCCGAAGCTACACTCGATGTTTTGCGCCCTGTTTTTGAAGATCGCATTATCAGCCGCAAAGCTGATGTCGTTTGGCCACCTCGGAGCTGCGATTTGACACCGTTGGACTATTATTTGTGGAGTGCCCTTAAAGATAAGTGTTACGGCATAAAAAAGTTTTTTTTATAGCATTTTCAAAAAAAAAAAAGTTATTTGGCGGACCCTTTATAAACAAACATAGAAACGTGAATTTAAAATGCAGTGTGTTATAAAAAATAAATGTAAATATATAAATAAAAAAGTGACTAATAAAAACCTGTTTTAAATGTAAACATTCTCCCCGCGCTGAACGGATGTTCAACAAAATTGTATTTTAGAGCTAGTTGAAATTGTCCCGTGGAGAGTGCATTTAAAGGTGTACAATATATTGACGAGGTTGCTGGCGTGGCATTGCTATAGGCGTTATAACTATTTATGTGTTCAACTCTAACTGACTTTGGCCAAGGACCATATATAAATAGAGGATGTACAAACTGTGATTTTGTAACAAAAAAACTGACAACGCATGAGTGGACAAGATGGGTACCAACATCAGACAGAGAATTGTAACATAGAAAAATGTTGCTGTAAATAAATTATGTAACATGCATTCGTAGTGTTACAAGGTTAAGATAAAAATTTTAAGATAACTGAAATTTATATATTAAACATAACAATTCATGTATTTGCTTAACTCTGTGTTGTTGTGACTTAGTAATGTATTCTGAAATTTTTCATTTATATTTAAAAATTTGTTATTTTTTGATTAATTTGATTTATCGTAATCATCATTGATTTTACATTATTAAAAAAAAGAAGCAATAACAATAAAATCTCTTTTTGAATTTGTTTGGTGGCCCTGAGAAGGGCCTTTTATATTTTTTGTGGCCCTGAAAAGGGCCTTTTATATATTGAATTTCAGCCTTCAGTCACATCCTGCTTATTCAAAGGAGCTAATAAATAAAAAAAAGGAACACTAAAAATTTAATTAATAAAAATAGTTGATATATAATTGTTAAAAAAAATAAGTTAACATAAAAATTTATGTTATTGTCTTTAAAATAAACATAATAAATTTGTTTTTTAATTTAAAATTTTATTAAATACAAGTTTTTATAATTCATATAAATACATTAGCCAACATAAAAGTTTATGCCATTATCTTTCATGTAATAATTTAATAATACATAATAATAACACATAAATTTTAATAATAAATACTTAATACATAATTGCATTAAAAAAGAAAAAAAATTTAGCATAAAAATTTATGTTATTGCCGTGAAAAGAAACACTTATTTTAATTTGTTAATTTATTTAATATTTATTTTCATTCATTGCTTCTTATTAACAATCAAGGTATATACTAATGTTTTAGAGTTTTTATATATTGAAACAGTTATATAAAAATCTAAAACTGTTTTCCGATGTAATCTGCAGGGATCGGTTTCATCGAACCATCCAGAGAATTCCTTTGATGTAGCCACTACAATTTTATCCACATTATGGGCTTTGTTCTGTACGAATGTTGTCGCTGCTGCTGATGGTCCTTTTGTCATTCCAAAACATCTAACGCATTGGATTTTCTTCACAAAATTGGAAAAAATCACATATCCTGTATAATATTCAAGTGTTTCCAATTCATTGCTACTCATCTCAACTTCTTGATTAATAGCAACTGTACCATTGTCCATATCCACTTCATCCGTTGGTATTGCAATATTAAGATTCTTTCTTAATATTGCCTTATGGTGAGATATATCCTTTGATTCTACTTTTGCTGTTCCCCATTCTAGCATTATGTCTTCGTCTTCTTCAGAGTTGTTATTTTCAGAATTATATTTGAAAGTTATTATTTTCATTGATATCAGTCGCGCTAGAATATATCGCAGTTCATTGATCGAAGGGTGATCGTTTGAACCACCCTTCGATCGAATCTTGAAAAACAAATTTTCCAGCGCGTCCTGATTAAATTTGCCATCAAGAAATAAATTTACTTAATTTTTATATTTCTCAAATAAATGTTGGTTTAAGTCAAGGAAACACCTTAATGTCAGGCTGAAACCATTGATACATTTGTTTCTCGATAAATCTGTAATTTTAAATGTCTCCAAGTATTCTATAAATTGTGCAAACGATCAATGAACTACAATATATTCTAGCGCGGCTGGTATCTATGAAAATAACAACTTTCAAATGTAATTCTGGCAATAAAAACTGTGAAGACGACGAAAGCATAACGCTGGAATGGGGAACAGCAAATGAAGAGTCAAAGGATGCATGTAACCAAAATATTAAGAAAGAATCTTAATACTGCAATATCAACGGATGAAGTGGATATGGATAATGGTACAGTTGCTATTAATCAGGAAGTTGATATGAGTAGCAATGAATTGGAAACACTCGAATATTACACAGGATGTATGATTTTTTTCCAATTTTGTGAAGAAAATCTAATGCGGTAGATGTTTAGGAATGGCAAAAGGACCATCAGCAGCAGCGACAACATTCGTACAGAACAAAGTCCATAAAGTAGATAAAATTGTAGTAGCATCTAAGTATTATTCGGATATATCTAAAAAGTTATTCTCTATTTACACGAACTTCTTCATGAAAAATTACCACAACAAAAACTTACGACATAGGATAATAAATGAAATCCATCGGATTATGGCTACATCAAAGGAATTCTCTGGATGGTTCGATGAAACCGATCCCTGCAGATTACGTCGGAAAGCAGTTTTAGATTTTTATATAACTTTTTTGTTAAATAAAAACTCTAAAACATTAGTAAATACCTTGATTGTTAATAAGAGGCAACAACTGAAGGAAAATAAAAAATTAACAAATAAAAATAAGTGTTTCTTTTCACGACAATAACGAAATTTTTATGTAAATTTTTGTTTTCTTTTTTAATGCAATTATGTATTAAGTATTTATTATTAAAATTTTCATTTTTTTATTCTTATTAATTATTTATTTATTGTTCATAAGTATTTTTCAACGACAATTACATAATTTTTTATGTCAACTACTGTATTAAAATTATTAAATGAAAGACAATAACATAAACTTTTGTGTTGGGTAATGCATTTGTATGTATTATTAAAACTTGTATTAAATAAAATTCGGATTTAGGCGAAGACATAACACCATTGAGCAAGTCGATAGGTTAGTAAGCGCTATAAGAAAAGCCTTTGAAGAAAATAGTACTGCTCTGCTCTCTTTATTGACGTTTCTCAAGCTTTCGATACGGTTTGGCAAGAGGGTCTACTCCATAAAATTAAAACGTTGCTGCCCCCAAACGTTCTTAAACAAATGGAAAGCTATATAATTAATAGGAAATTCTCAATAAAGGAGAGCAACTTTACAAGCCCCCCTCAGAATATAAAAGCTGGTGTTCCACAGGGCATGTTTTTCAATTGGAGTACTGGTTACACAGGTGGAAAATAAGAATAAATGAACAAAAATGTGTCCAAGTTACTTTTACGCTCAGAAGAGAAACATGCCCTCAATTCCGAATAAACAATCAGCAAATACCGCAACTTTCTGATGTAAAACATTTGGGACTTCATCTTGACCGCCGCCTTACTTGGAACAAACACATAGAATCAAAATTAACACAAATAAAATTAAAATTAGTTCAACTTATGTGGCTAGTTGGCAGAAATTCATAGCTAAGTCTTGATTGCAAGTTATTGGTATATAATTCAATCATGAAACCCATTTGGTGCTACGGTATACAGTTATGGGGAAACGCTTCAGCTTCGAATATAGAGAAAATACAAAGATGCCAAAATAAGATCCTAAAGTTGATTACCCGCGCCCCATGGTATGTGAGAAACTCACAATTGCATAGAGAATTAAATGTTAAGCTACTTGAAAAAACTAGAAACTCATCCGAATCTGTTAGCACGTGACCCTTTCAACAATCGCATCCACCAACGACTAAGAACGAGAGAGAAACTGCAGATCTTATAATAAATGCTTGAGGTTATCTAAGCCAATGAATATTTATTTATTTCGAATTTATGTATAAACATTAAATTTATTCTGGCACTGGCCGGATTTAATAAGTTGACTATTAGATCTAAGATTTGAATAATTATTGTTAGTTCACTATGTGAAGACTTGATAAATAAATGCATGAGAAAAAAAAAAGAAAAAAATAAATAAAATTTTATATGAAAAAAAAATCATGTTTATTTTAAAGACAATAGCATCAATTTTTATTTTTTTAACAATTATATATCAACTAGTTTCCTTTTTATTTATTAACTCCTTTGGATGTGACTGAAGCCTCTCCGTTGCTGATTCGATGCGAAATTGAATATAGAAAAGGTCCTTCTCAGGGCCACAAGATATAGTAGTAGGTAGTAGTAGTTTATTCTTTATTTTCATCTTTTTAAACAATATATATTTGTAAAAACAATTACAATGGATTAATTATATAGATAATATAAGAATATAGTTAAACATTCGACATTGACATTATTCGTCAGTCGATTGACTATTTAAACTAAGGGCTCTTTTATTATTTTTCTTTTTTAAAAATTAAATTCTGATATTAAAAAATTTCTATATTTTACACACGTTTTTTTATAGTTTACCAAAACTTTCCAATCTATCTCCCTTCCATCTAATATATTAATTATTTCTCTTTCAGTAAGTACAGATTTTCCAAAACTTAAAATTCTAAATTCTCTGAGTGTAGGACCTCGGCCAATAAAATGTTCTATGTCCTCTTTTTCTCGTAAATTGCATAATCTATGCTGTTCGACGTGTTGACTATGTAATTATTAGCATTGCGCTTTATAAGATGACTTCTTGCCTTGAAGATCCATGTTATGTCTCCTAACCTTAAATTTGTGTACCATGTATCTGATTCCTGCCATTGTATTCAGTTTTCTATACATCTTGCTTGTTTCCCCTGCTTTCTTTAATAAATTTTCGTTGTCTTTGATTTTTAGAGCACATAGTATTTTTTTCCGATTTTCATCCCACTGCGTTTTAATAAGATTTTGTGCTGTCCAAGATATTTCATAATCCGCTCCTATTCTGTTTAAATCATTAACCCATAGAATTTTTGTTAATTTATTTGGTAGTCTATCATTACTGTAGTCGAACATAGCTCTATATATCTTAGATGCAAATCGAGAGTGTATAGATGACCATTTTCGACACCTGTTTCCAGCATTAGCGTGTATGTTGGCGTAAAATTTGGAAGTCTTAAAACTTTCTTTAAAAAGTAAAGCTGTAGTTTATCGACATCTTCAAAATGAGAAAATCCCCAAACTTGTGCTCCATAGCTTTGTACTGCTCTACAAACTGCAAGAAAAAGTTTCCATTTACAACGTAGAGATATAGCTGCTTTATTTAAAAAACTACTCCAGGTTTGATTAATACTATTCTTCGTTTCTAGGTTTCTTAATTCAACATGTTTCTTGAAAATCATTTTTGGAGTCAATGTAACACCAAGATAGCGATATTCAGAAGCTATTCTTATCTCTTCTCCGCTAAAATGCCATTTTTCATTTCTTGACAGTCTTCCACCTTTACGAAAAACGATGATCTCAGACTTGCTTAAATTTACTTCCACATTCCACATTTTACAGTAGTCCTCTAATTTGTGTATCATTTTCTGAAGCACATTTATATCATCAGCCAGAATAACAATATCGTCTGCGTATAGCCGTATATTTAAGTGTTCAATATTTGTTCCTCCTTCTAGATAGTCATGTAGATCGTTAAAATATAATGCAAATAAAAGTGGCGACAAGAGGCATCCTTGTTTTACGCCTGATACTGTTTTAATGATCCGATCTAAATAAAACACGACGTGTCGATTTAAGTGTTCAAGACTGAATGAATCTCAGCTTTTATTTAACATAAGTGGTAAGTTCTAATTAGAGTAGATTACAATTAGTGGTAGATTAAATATAAGTAGATAAATGTAATACATAGTTGATTAAGTATAGTAGTTAAATAAGAGGGGTATGTTCACTAAATATAACTTATCAGGGATGGCACTACACCTCCCTTTTTATAATAAAAAAGAAAGAAGTAAACAAGGGGTACCGTCCTTGTTTAATTCTTGCTTTATATTTTAAAAGTATAAAAGTATATAAATTTATAAAAAAATAGCTAGCAATATTTTAAGGAATTACAATTATCACAATTGTTTCATTTTCTAGTTAATCTATAAGTTGTTTTATTCTTTTTAATTGATATAAAACATTTAAAAATTTAATCAGATAATCATTTAGCTTTCCTCCTTTTTCTTTTTGAAATGAAAGTAATAGAACCACATATTTTTATTTGCTATGCCTTCCTAATCCTGTTTTTATGAATTGTTTTCTCTTTTTTTGTTGTTTTATCAAAAACTGTCACATTACAGCCGTTTATGTCTCTAACTACATATGGACCCTCATAGATACTTTTGTGTTTGTCATAAGGCTGTTTTTGAATTAAAATATTATCATTTATTTCCAATTTTATAGGTTTTGCATATCTATCATGAAAATCTTTATTTCTTAATTTATGTTTCATAATTAAATCTTTTGCCAAATTATGGGTCTTTTGTAAACGGAATTTAACTTCCTTACTATAATTTTCTATATTATAAATTGGATCAATTGTCGTTTTCAGTATATCGCTAGGCAGAGTTACATTCTTGCCAAAAACTAATTCGTAAGGTGAAAATTTATTATCAAAAACTGTGTTTGAAGTGGTATTATGGAAAAACGTAAAATATCTTAGATATACGTCCCATTCAGAAATGTTCTCATTAATATATGCTCTTAAATATTCGTTAAAAACCCTGTGGTTGCGTTCAACCGTACCTACAGTTTCATGGTGATAAGCTGTTGAAAAATTTAGTAATATGTTTAATAATTTGCATAATTCGCTTAGTACTTCGTTTTTAAATTCCGTGCCTAGATCTGATTTAATTGAATTCATAGAACCGTAAACTAAAATAAAGTTCTCGAATATTGCACGAGCAACGGTATTCGCACTTTTATCAGGTATCGCTAAATACTAAATATTACTAAATATTTCGTTAAATCGCACATAATTGTTAAAGCATACTTGTAACCGCAATTAGATTCAGATAATAACCAATCGTGTCCAAAACAACAATATCAAACGGTTTAATTGGAGTTGGTGTTAAAATTAATTCTTCTTTATTTCCAGGTTGCATTTATCACAAACTTTTACAAAAGTTGCGACATCTTTCGACATGTTTTTCCAAAAATATTTAATTTTCAATTTTGCATACAGTTTCTTACGTCCACAATGACCTCCTAAGAGTGGATCATTATGATAAATGGTCATGAGCCTTTGTCTCTCATTCTTATCAAGTACTGTCTCTATTGGATCAGTTAAAATAATTTCAAAATTTCTTAATATTTTTATGCCATGTTCTTTTAATTTTCCTATAGAACAAATTGTAAAAAATATATCATTTTTCGGCCATTGTAGTGTAAAAATTTTCTGATTGACGGCTCCTTCTTGTAGCCTCAAAAGCACATCATCTAAATTCAATGTTTCGTTATCAATCAAAATATTTAGAACTAAATTTTTTATAAATATTTATGCGCAATTTGGTTAATTTATCATTTGTATACAAAATTTCAGATCTGATTTTCGGTATTTTATTATTAAACTCATGAGAAAATTTGTCATATATTGGTATTTTATTACAGTCATTACTTTGATTTGATGTGCCTGTCATGTTTTGTCCTCCCTAAATTTGCTTAGACATTCCGCGGGTTGTCACGGCAAAAATTTCTCTAGTTGCGGTTTTCAATTCGTCAATTGAAATGCGTGAGAGTGCATCTTCGGCCACATTATTTTTACCTTTTATATGCTCTATTGTAAAGTTATATTCTGGTAGTTCTAATCTGATTCTTGTTAATTTTGAAGAAGGATCCTTTATGTTAAACAAATATACCAAAGGTCTGTAAAGGCCACTGACAGTTGGTGTCCTGTCCATACAGCCGATTTTGTGGTTTTGTACATATTTTCTATGAAATTTACTGTTTTTGATGGAATGCCTAGTAAATGCAGCTTATATATAAGGGCTCTTCGTGCAACTTTATCAAAAGCAGCTTTAAAATCTACAAAGAATGCATAAGTTTTCTTATTTTGGTCGAAGTTTAAATGAACTAAAGCTGAAAGATTGTATATATTGTCTACTGTCGAATAGTTTTTCCTGAAACCTGCTTGGTACTCATTCAAAATTTTGTATTGTTCGGCCCACTCTGAGAGTCTATTTGTTAATAATCCAACCGTTAGTTTTGGTAGACAGTTCATAAAAGAAATACCACGGTAGTTACTTAGTATTGCTACATCACCTTTTTAATGTATTGGGTATATTATGCTTAATACAAAAGCTTCGTCAATTTTGCCACTGTCATACATAACATAGCATGTTGTTGCTATCTCTTTTAAAAGCTCATCTGGAGCATTTTTGAAAAATTCATAGGGAATGCGGTCTTCACCTGGTGCTTTATAATTTTTAGTTTTCAACAAAGTTTGCCTTATTTCCTCTATTGTAATAATCTTATCTAACTCATTATTTTTATGTAGTAAATATGCATATTGTAAGTCTATAGAATTTTGTGGTGGATTAAGCAGCTGTTGAAAATATGCCTTCAGCTCTTCTGCTGGAGCCAATATTCTTGGGAACCCCTCGCCATTTCTTATTTCCTTGGCTATTCACCACCAATCCCTACTGTCCTTGACGTTTTCTAGTCTTTCTTCTAATTGAAAAAGATGCTTTTATTTTTCCTCTAGACAGATTTCCTTATATCGTTTGTTTGCTTTAAGGTATTTTGCTTTATTTTCCATGTTACCAGCTTTTTTATATTTACGCAGCCATTCGAGAGAGGTTTTCCTTGCGTTATAACATTTAGCGTTAAACAATTTTTGTTTTTGATTAAATTTTAATGTTAATTTATGAATTTTTTCGTAGGCTTCTTTAACCACTTGGGAATGTCTCCAAAATCCAAAACTTCTTTTTGTTGTTTTGCCACCTCCAGCGATTCACATATCTTAACGTGATATTGCGCCAAGCAATCTGTTTTCCATTGTAATTTTGGCAATAGATTGAGATTATTATTGTTTCTAGGCTCTACTTCAAATTTCATCACTAAAATAATGGGTAGGTTCCGACCATATCTGGTTGTCCACAACAAAATTATCAATTTGGCTTAGGCATTCGTGGGAAGCTGCACATATATCATTCACCGACGAGCCAACTCTACTTATAAACGTAAACTCTCCTTCGTCATCCCCAGACATCATTCCATTTGTTACCACCAACCCATAATCAGCACAGAAATTAATAAACTTTTATCCCCTGCTATTGACAACTTAATCCTTCGACTTTCTGTTTTCGTTCGCTGCTTTAAAATCGGAGATACATATCTGGTTAACATCATTTTGCAAAGAACCGAAACGTACATTTAAGTCACCGATAACTATTGGGTTTTCTAAATCATTATCCTTAAAAAGTGTATCTAGCCTTTCAAACTCTTCTTGCCATTTGGCGCTTCTCATATAGCTAGGTACAATATTAAAGCAAAATGTTTTAATTTTGACTCTTATAAAGGTTATTTGTTCTAAAGTTAAATATGAATAACAAAATCCGAGCTTACTTAACTCCCTTTTAATTCCTAACAGGCAACCTCCAATTGGCCTTCCATACACACTTTCTCTTGTTATCCAAAATAATTCATATCCACTAAAGAATTTATGATAATTTTGTGAGTTTGCTAGACAAACATGGGTTTCTAATAAGGCAAAAATATCGAATGACGTTATATAACTAAAAAAATCAACATAGAGCAATTTATTTTTCAATCCGTGGATGTTGTATGACAAAAAATTTAGTGTTTTTAAGTGTTCTGAATCTGTACTTTTACATATATTGCTATTATCTAGTTTTTTTTAAATAATTTTTCTAATAAGATATCATAATTAATATCAATAGGATACATATTATCTCCATAGAGCTCATATAATACCTCTTTTCCGCTCTTTTTCCCGCATACAAGTTCCATATCATCCAGTTAACACCAACCTTGATGGAGTCATTTTTTATAAATACTTTCTGTGTGCGGCTAACATTCAAGATTTCAGATTTTAACTGCATCATTACCTTTCTATCTTGTTGTCTGTTCTCGTTGAGGTCCTTTTCTATTTATATTTTAGAGCCAGCTAAGTTCTTTAGATATTTAAATATTTTGTTTGCCATATCCTCTTCCTTCATTTCAGCTATTACGTTTATTTTTTTTACTTCCGGTAGTTTTAACATGTCCCTACAGACTCTTTCAACTGACGATCTTGGTGAACCTTGTTGTTCGATTCCTCTAAAAATAACATTTTTTCGTCTTGATCCACAAGACGTTGAACTTGATGATGATCGTTCTCTTTTTTTATCTTTTTTTATCTTCTCAATTTCTTCTCGTAGCGATAAATTTTCCTTTTGTATTGCATCGTATTTCCGGTTAACATCTTCTATTTGATTCTTTATGTCTTCCACATCTGTTTTTGTGGATACCTTCTCCAGCTTTTCTTCAACATTCTTCAGTTTTTGGCCTATTATTTCCTCAATGGAACTTTTCATCAGTTGCATTAGATCTTTGAGTGCAACATATCCAACCAAGTTATCATCAGCTTTTTTTGTTTCCTCCGGTGATGTCTCCTGTAGTTTTCGTTTAGCCTGTTGTACAAAAGCAGAATTAGATGCAAGCATATTTAATTTTGGTGGTGTTCGTTGCATATTTTTAGACATAGCTTATTAAACTGATAGTGCAGTGAATTTATACTTAATGTCGGTAATGAGTTCAACAAATACGAAACAAAACAATGTGGCTCAACGATACAGAGAAATATGGCAGTATATTTTTTTTAAAGTGGAAAGAAACAGCTGGTGATGTTGTTTATAATTTATCCAATTGTTAGAAGTATTGAGTGCTTTTCTCTTTAATTCGCTTTCACACAAAAACCAATTTAAAGAATTTAAAAAAAAATTCTTAATTGTATTAATTTTACAACTTGCATTCACACAAAAACAGCCGTGCCCATGCTGAACACAATATACCTTGTGATTCAGCAGCTTTCCTTGAAGATGGTACCTTGTAAGTATTTTTTTTTTTTTTTTTTTTGACAAAAATTCGCTGAGTAACAGAAACACGTATATACTATTCATACAAAATATACAACGTCCAAAAAATATATAAAAGGCCCTTTTCAGGGCCACAAAATATATAAATTATTTTTGTGCTAGCGTTAGTTATTTTTAAGCTATTTTAATTGTGTGGAGTGTTCGTTACTTATGCTTATTTAGGTCTGTAGAATAAAAGTAGTTCAGTTTCTTATTCAAATATTTTAACCATTTTATTTACAAGTTAGTTCACTTTTAAACATTTTATTTAGTAACGATTTGTTATCAAATTAATTAATTTTAAATACTTAAGTTAGAAACGATTTATTATCGAATTAGTTATTTTAAACGCTTTATTTGGAAACGATTTAGTACAATTTATTTTTAAACACTTTATTTAGAAACAATTTAAGTTATTTTATTTAAAATATTTAGTAATGATTTTGCTCCAGGAGCAAAACCTTTCCCGACTATGTGGGCTTGAGTTTCTGTCACTAACTAACTAACTATTCTCTTAACACTAAATTAATATAGCCAAATCATAATTCTGCAGCAACATACGACCACCACCAAAAATGCTAGGGTAAACACAACACATGTTTGTCATAAACAATCAGTCAAGTGCATTGCCTTTACTTCCCAATCGCAAATTGTGAAATTATAAGACAGTCTCAAGTGCAGTGGCTTGAGAATTGTTTATGTTGTAGAATTGGGCAATCGATTGAAATGCACCGAAAATAAAAATTACAATATTACTGAAAGAAAAGGGGATTGGGACAGAAACAAAAAAATAAAAGTAACGTAAATGGGTGTAATACGAGAACAACAAATGTAGAACAATGCAATATGATATTGGGACAGAATAACAAGTGTAAGACAATGCAATATGAGATTGCGACATACTCGTGCCCGTTGTGAGTAATTTGATGAGGGCAAAAACATTTATAAAAGTAAATAAACTAAGGCGTTTGTCAAGTTGGGTGGCAAAATATTTATTTACCAAAAATTTAATGACGACATAGTGTTTGTCAATAGGGTAACTGTAAAAATTAAGATACTGGTGAACTAATTCGTTCACCATATTGGGCGACATGTATGGCGGACTGACTTGTGGCATGGAAGTGTGACATGCCTTAACTTATATAAAAGGCCCTTTTCAGGGCCACCAAACAAATTCAAAAAAGAGATTCTATTTTTATTGGTTCTTTGTTTTTAATAATATAAAATCAATGATGATGATGATAAATCAAATGTATCAAAAAACAACAAATTTGTAAACATAAATTAAAAATTTCAGAATACATTACTAAGTCATCACAACACAGTGTTAAGCAAGTACATAAATTATTATGTTTAAAATATTTTGAACATACAATTATGACTATCAATGCGTGGGTATCAATGTTTATCTTGTGTGTGCATTAGGGTAATAACTTTTTTTTGACAAAATCGCACCACGATATGCGCATTTTTTGAGGTCATTTTGGTGAAAAAGGTCACGTGCCGAATGCAATATCTAAAACTCCCTCATAATCGTAAATTAATGAAAATTATCACTGTCTTATGGTCACCTATCACTGGATAGCGTCATAAAATCGCGATTTTTGCGTCGCCATCCAAATGGTGCGATTTTTTTATATTATTGAAATTATAATAAAATACTAAAAACATTTAAATGTTATTTTTTTATACTTAAAACAAAGACTAAAATTCAAACCTTCATCGCATTTGGTGCGTGAACTTTTTTAACGATCGCGAAAAGTTAGTACATAATTTCTGAATATTTTTTCATGATCTATACCAGGCATGTCCAGAAAATCCTTATGAGAGTGCAAACACTAATACATATAAAGAAAAAAAAAGAAATTATCTGTAAAAAAAAAGTGAGTGCGTGAATTAAATTTAAATCTTCCATGATCCTTCCGTTAAATGGTCCAAATTTATGTCAACGTCATTTGTAGACAATTTTAATAATGCCTCCGAGGGGTCGTTGGTTATTCTACTTCTGTGCTTGTTTTTTTTTTTATTAATTTTAAATTTGAAAAAACACTTTCACATATATATGTGCTACCGAACATAGAATATAATCTTGAAACTTCTTTGTGAAGCAAAGGATGTTTAATTGATTTTAAAGATTTCCAAATGTCAATGCCCTTTAAGTTATTTAATTTATGTTCAGAGTCGCATTTCAGTTCACATGGCTCCATTTACAGCTCAGGCTTTTGATCGAATATGCTGCATGTCATAGGAGTATAAAAAATAGCCATAATTTGTTTGTTCACCCAAAATCTTTAAATCTTTTTCAAAAAAATTTTTTTAATCATCAAAATGGCTAATATTTTTCACAAAGTTAAATATTGAAATTTTTTTCTCATTTAACACAGTTTTTAAAAGTGCAAAGTGATACATTTTATTCGTATCTAAATCAAGTACAAAAATATTTATCTTTTTAAGGAAACGTTCGATTATGTCTACCAAATCAAAAATAGATTTGTATGTTATTGTTTTTTGACCAGATATGTGTTGTTTATTGTTTTTTTGAGCTTCCTGGTTCTTTAAATTTTAATGCAAATAAAATAAATTTATTTCATTTTTTTCTTTCACCCAACGTTTCGTCAATCTGTGTTGACTTCTTCAGGGGTAGATTTATTGGAAATTTTTTATTGTGGTACCATTTTAAATTAAATTTAAAAATTAAATTAATTAAATTAATTTAAAGATCGTCAAGTATTAAAAATAATCATAAAAATAAATTTTGAGCTACACACTAGTCTCACAGGCGGTTACAAAACGATTTGTTTTTGCCTTGAAGTGAAATATTAAGGCAATTTTGGTGTGATGTTAAATTCTTGATTGATGTTAAATTCTTGAGATTTATACTCGTCCTAAAATGTCAAAATTTGTTAATTCAAGTTCTATGAACTCAACAATTTCCTTTCACAATTCAAAAAAATGCTGAAGATATTTTCCTCTACTTAACCATCTCACCTCAGTAAACATAAGTAAAGCCCCATATTGACTTTCACATTCCTCAAGGAATTTTTTTTAACTTTCGATGGGTTAATGAATTGTGCCTACCCCTAATTTTATTAACTATTTTCACCATAACGTTCATTGTGTGAACACTATTCGTACATTTTGCACACAATGACTCTTGATGAATCACACAGTGGAACGCGGGAACCTGTATCCCATTTTTAGTCAACTGCTCAATAAAGCCATTCTTTATTGCAAGCATTGCGGGTGCCCCATCTGTACATATGGCAGTTAATCTAGTCGATTCGGTTTTTATTTCCAACCTTCCGTTTATCGCATCAAATATGTCCGTTCCTCTTGTATTTTGAAGTAGCGGGATTAGTGCCAGAATCTCTTCATTAAAATTAAAATTACTGTTAACCATTCTTACTGCTATATAAGTTGACTTATGTCAGAAATATCGCATGATTCATCCAATGCAAGAGAGAAGTACACTCCGTTGACATAGGATAGCCTCAGATTCATATTGGATATAGTTGTAGAAATTTTCTGCATTCAACGAGTTATTTTCAAAATATAAAAAGTCTGTATTGTATTTATTAATTGACGAAAATACCAATTGCATCAGTTTAACTTAATAGCAGTTTTACAAGTGTTTGCGCAAACGGTATCAAAAAGAGTGGTTTTTTAATGTTAACTTAGATTAGCCTCACACCATTTAAAACAAATAAAATGCAAATTTGATGTTTTGTTTTAACTAATTTCTTTTTTATTTAAATTTTAGTATTGTTTTACAGTATCTAATACTTTATATGCCCTCCTTTGTTTGAAATAACGTCGAAAATTCGGGTTTGCATAGAATCGTGGAGAGATTTTATGTAATTTAACGAAATTTCAGACCAGGCCAATTTTATTGCATCCACTAGCTCCTCCTTTGTAGAGAACTGCCTTCCCCCTTCATAAACTTTGCGTGTTAGCCATCCCCAAACGTTTTCAATAATGTTCAGGTCCGGCGAATATGGTGGCCACGATAATATTTCAACTCCTTGATCCTGAAGCCAGCTCTTTACAACACGAGCAGTATGGATGGGGGCGTTGTCGTGTTGAAAAATAAAAGGAAGGGGACCAAAAATGTCCACAAACTCCACAAACGCAGTTTGGAGTAACTTTTTGTAATTCGTTCCCGTCATTCGCTCATTCACGAAAACTAAACTGGTAGCACCATAATACGTTATAGCGCCCCATACCATTACGCCACCCTCTCTGCTATGGTGACGACTTAAAAATTGTTCCTCCTTCCTGATGTCGTGGAAATAATAATTGTACCCATCTGGGCCATCGATATTAAAACGTTTTTCGTCGGAAAAAATTACTCATTTCCAATCGTTCGTTTGATGACCTTGTTGCACTATCCACGTCATATAGTCTTTTCCAAATTGCAATCTCTGCTGCTTATGTGCGGCTTTCAGTGGCGGCTTTTTTTGAAGTTTTCGACGCTTTAGGTACTCCGAGGTTTTTATTATATTATGAATCGTTGTTTTACTGACCGTGACTCCGGCAGCAGCTCCAATTTTACTTAAACTCATAGATGAAGTCATAGCCATTTGGAGAATTTTGCGTCTATCTCGAAGTTAAACCTTTTTGAATGTCTTGCCTTTGTACCGTGTTCCATATTCTGATGGATTTTTGAAATAATTGCTTATAACTTTTGGGCTTCGACCAATTTTTCCAGCAGTAGCGCGGTTAGAAAGCCCTTGATCATGATACGCGTCAATTTTTGCGATTTCCGTGGAACTAAGCGACGGTTTTTTCCCCATACTTTTTTTTACCAAGAACACGTTTGTTTACCGCAATTAAACGTAATTTAATTCAAAGTCGCGTAACAATCAAAGAATAATTTTAAATTTTGCCCTGAGGCTAATCTAAGTTAACATTGAAATATTCAAGTCCCGTTAACATTTACTGACCCATTTGGAATTTTTGTCAAAATAACAACAGAGTACCCTCTTGCCAACGACATTAATACATTATTAAGGAAACACCAAAATTTTTACTTTTCTTTAAAATTTTATGTGAGGCTATCCTATGATTACGGAGTGTATGTACACGACTTAAATTTCTATTTTAAAAGCGTGTCAACGTATGTCGTTAGCTCTTCAATTCTTCGGGTCACTGTATTTCGAGACAAAGAAACTGTTTCAATGGAATCTACCAACAAATTTACACTTTCTCCAAAACAAGACTGCATATCCTTACAGACTTGTTTGACAAAAACTCTATCAGAAAACGATTTGAAGTTCTGAGCAATACTCAAACTTGTAACATAAGATGCTTTTAGTAGTCCAGTATAAGGATCATTTGAAGCAATGAGAAGAGGTTGCATGTTTATTTCCTCAGGATAACTTTCAAACTCTAAGATTTGTAGCGCATCGTGATACAAAAAAGTCTATTTAAACTCGTCAACTAACTGTTCTCTTGATCCACCTATTATCTTATCTGCAACGTAATCTACATGAAATATCTTAAAATGTGTTAGCCTGAATAATTTGAAAGAATATCAAAAATTTGAAAGAACATGAAAAAAATGCACTTTCCCACTTCTCGTCTGAATGCATGTAAATCACTTTGTAAATTAATAATTTGAGTTTTAAACTTAAGACTTACACTGATTTTTCCTAGTGCTTTTTAATTCACAGCTGCAAACTATTTTTTAAACGGAATCATACGTTAGACAATAACAAATTCTACATTCAATATCTTGGTCGCTAATGTGTACCAACGAAATCATACGTTAGACAACAAAAAAATCTACATTCAATATTTCGGTCGCTAATTGTACCAACCAACATACGAAAATACGTGTTACTTTGTTTTTTCGTATAAGCAAGAAAAACAGCAAAAAAAAACGAAAAAGACAAAATTGTTCGTGTAATTTGTATTGCTTGATGCTGAAGTGCTGTGTATGTGTATTGAAATGCACTTCCAATGCCAAAGTGCTTTTACAAAAACAAAAGTGCATTGAGTGCATAGGCTCTGGGCACTACTGGTCTATACGGCTATGCGATGAAGAATTTGATATTTGCAAAAATTATATTACAATTTTTATCTTAACCTTGTAACACGATCAATGTATGTTACACAATTTGTTTACAGGAACATTTTTCTATGTTACAATTTTCTGTCCGATGTTGGTATCATTATTGTCCCCTCTTGCGTTATCAGTTTTCTTGTTACAAATTCACAGTTTGCACATCCTCTATTTATATATGGTCCTACTGTACTTAAACTCATATAATTTAAAACTAGAGAACACAATAAACTTTACGAGCAAGTTTTATGACAGCAATTCGTGAAGAACGGCCAAAATTTCCAGAAGGTAATTGACAAAGGGGGAAATAGTTAACTAATAAAATTACGGTTCATTTTAAACTGGTGTTTTATATTTTTAAATATAATTTTGGACATGGCTGTACATTTAAAATAAATTGCACTAAAAAAGCTTTGATAAATTTTCAGTGTCATTTTCAAGATTGAAAAGAGCAATAAATAGCGCTTACGAAACATATATATTAAATCCTGTCACTCCTATGAGGAGCATAGGGCCACAACAAATTGCTTCCATCTCCGTCTGTCTGACGCTAGACCTTTCACTTCATTCCAACTCGTTCGCGTAGATTCGATGTCTTTGATGAGCTGTCTTTTCCACGTATGTGCCGGACGTCCTCTTCTACGAGATCCTTGTGGGTTCCAGTCGATTGCTTTTCTGGTTATGTCGGAAGGAGGTTTCCTCAGCGTGTGGCCAATCCAGTTCCATTTGCGACGGGATATTTCTTTACCAATAGGCGTTTGGCTGCATAATATCCATAACCGATCGTTGTAATTACCTCAGGCCACCTTATTCTGAGCAAACGGCGTAGACATCGGTTCACAAAAACTTGGAGATGGTTTACGAGCCTGCGAGACGCGTTCCACGTTTCGCAACCGTAGAGCAAAATGGACTTGACATTCGAGTTGAAGATTCTGATTTTTGTTCGGCGGGATAGAACTGTCGAGTTCCAGATATTTTTAAGAGCGCCGAATGCCTGACCAGCCTTTTTTACCCGGTTTAGGATGTCATCATCGCTGCCTCCGTTAGTTGTTATTATGCTTCCCAGGTAGCAGAAAGACTGTACGTTTTCGATTGAGTTGTTGTTGATCTCAAACGGTGTATCGATGTTTGTATTTATACGCAGAGTTTTAGTTTTCTGTATGTTAATTTCGAGCCCAGCCCTGGAGGCAAGCGTGCTTAACGCATTCAGCTTTGCTTTCAGATCTTCGTATTTGTGTGCTAGAAGACAGATGTCGTCTGCATAGTCCAGATCATCCAGCTTTCCTTGCAACCCCCATTGTATGCCTTTTTGGTTGCTCATCACCTTAAGCATAATGACATCGACGACTAGGTTGAACAAAGTGGGTGAAAGAACGCAGCCTTGTCGAACGCCGGTTTTTATATTGATCCGATTGCTGAGCTGATTCTCATGCAGCACGCTGCAAGTTGCATTTGTATACAGATTTTTTATTAACGTAACGATTCTTTCCGGCACGCCCGTGCAACGCAGTGCCTCCCATATGGTCTCATGTCGAAGCGTATCGGAGGCATTGGTGAAATCGATAAATGCTATATAAAGAGGCGAGCGGAATTCGACGCTTTGCTCTACTATAATTCCTAGGCTATTGATGTGATCAACACATGATTTGTTCACTCTGAAGCCAGCTTGTTCTTCGCGAAAGTGCGGCGATAATGCGTTTAGAAGTCGCTTGTTAATAATGTGTGCTATTACTTTATTGATAGTGCATAGAAGAGTGATTCCCCTCCAGTTGTTGCAACACCTTTCTTGGGGAGTTTCACTATCACTCCTTGTTTGATCTCATTGGAAAGTGTGCTGTTCTGCCAGAAAGACTGTATAACGGGAAGGATGAGGGTTGCGCTAGAGAGTGGGTCCGCTTTGAGAAGTTCAGCTGCAATGTTGTCAACACCCGCTGCTTTGTTGTTCTTAAGTGCTTCAATGCTTTCAGCAACCTCGGAGACAGACGGTCATGCAGTCTGTATTTCATCGTTGGCGCTATGGCTTGCGCAGTCGCAGATAGAGGTAGTGTTTGCTATGTCCGATGAAAGAAGTTTAGTGTAGAACTCCTCCCATACTCTCAGTTGCATGTTAGCGGAAGTAACAAGTTCCCCTCTGTCATTTCGTACCGGTTTGCTGGATGTTCTGGCACGGTTGCTAAGAATCTTAGTAGCTTTGTAGAGGTCTTTGTTACGGTGGGTTTCTGCTGCCATTTGTGCCTCAGAGGCAATGCTGTCGATCCAGCTTCTCTTGTCGCTACGCGCACTGCGTCTTACTAATCTGTTGAGGCGGTTGTGTTCTGCTTGCCATGCGGCTTTGCTGCTACGAGTTCTTGCTGAGTTTTGCTCTGCTTTAGCTTTTTTTTTTCCAAAATCATATCCCAAGTGTTGTCGGAAATCCATTCCTTTCGTTGGGTTTGGGTAGTACCAAGGTGGTCTGCGGCAGCTTGTAAAAAGATGGATTTTATATCCTGTCAGGTGGCCCGGGAGTTTGCAGGAATGTTAGTGGTGACTGTGCGTAAAGTATTTACATAACTTGCAGCAGTATTTGGTGATCGGAGTCGGTTTAAGTTAAACCTTCTTGATGTTCGTTGCTCTGTGCTTATAGCAGCGACTTTGAAGCGCAACGATCCTACTAGTAAGTGGTGATCACTGGCGACATCCGCACCTCGCTTACTCCTTACATCTAGGAGAGAGCCACGCCACTTTCTGCTCATCATGATATGGTCAATTTGGTTTTCTGTACGTAAATCTGGGGACCTCCATGTTGCCTTATGGATTTGCTTGTGTGGGAACACCGTGCCATCAATTACTAAATTGTTCGCCACGCAGGTATCAATCAGTAATGAACCGTTTTCTGTCCTTCTTCCGATACCGTGGGTGCCCATTACATGTTCTACAGATCTGTTGCAGAAACCTTCTTGCGCATTAAAGTCTCCTAGGACGACTACAATGTCTCCTTTAGATATGTTGGCTAACACAGCGTTTAGGGCGTTGTAAAAATCTTCTTTGACGGAGAGATCGGCTACCTCTGAAGGCGCGTAATATTGAATGCAAGTGAGATTTCTGGCTTTGGTGCGAAATCTTGCTTCGATTATTCGTTCGGAGTGCGGCTTCCAGTCTAAAAGGACATTCTTTGCAAGTTTAGATAGCAGAAAGCCAACACCGTGGCTTCTTGGTTGCCCACTCGGTTTGCCGGAGAATACAAAGGTGTATCTATCTGATGTAGTAAACTCACCAAAATCTGGCCACCTTGTTTCAGACAGCCCTAAGATGTGGATATTATATTGTTTGCACTCTTTACATACTTGAGCCAGGCGAGATTGTTCCAGTAGTGTTCTAATATTCCATGTTCCTATGCGTGTCCGTGATTTCATGCCAAAGGTCGTCATCAGGTTGTCGGGTTGATTTCTTCTTCTATTTGTTGTGGTTTCAGTAATCAGAGATAAATTTAAGGCGAGTAGCTGATTGGGCTACCGCACCCGAGTCTAGTGTTGGGGCTGCCAACTGTAGCCTCCAGACAGGCATATGTGGGACAGTGACTCTTTTGAAGAGCCTGAGCGCCGCCGTTGACTTTCTTTAAAGTTCTTCCGCCGCCATCTCTAATGCGCACTCCTGCCCAAGCACGCAACTCCGCTCGCAACCTGGTTCCATAAGTATACTGTGGTCAGCTCGAAAACGGGGGTTTTTAGGTAGTTTTCCATCTTCGACTGTTTGGTCCGCGGGAGGTATTTCATTTCCCTCCTAACACCCATATCTGGGAGGCGTTCGCTATCCGTCACCTTCGACGCGTCCTCTAGGGGTTACAGCCTCTCCCGAGGAAACATAATTGCTTCAAAGAGCCATGAAGGTGCATATGTATGTAAATTTGTGCTCCAATATTTCCAATTTTAAAAATGATTGCGAAATTTGGAGTTAAAACTGATTTTCTAGTTAATATTTACACTTTTTATACACATAAATATAATGTTATAAATTGACAAATATTTTAAATACGATTTTTAGAAACTTATACTTTTCCAGTTTCTCTTGAACAAAATATTTACCTTTTTATTAAATTTAATTTTATTAAACTGGTGTATAACTTGAAAGGAGAACTTGGAAAAATTCCAATGAAAAAAAAATGATAATTACAAAAACGACTGCCAACTCTAGATACTACAGTTTAAAATTAAAATCTTTTTCTTCAAATATCTCTGTCTCAAATTAATTTAAAATCTATATTCTTGTTAATAATAGGTAATTTGATATAATTGTATATTTCAGATTTTATCGAATATTGGATTATAGTCGGAATCAAGTTACTCAAAATAATCAAAGTATTTCAACCATTTATACTCCCATGTTTCGTCGAAGTTTATTTACAATTGGCATCTTGATGCGATATTTTGATTTCAAAGCACCTCACGTGATTGGTAAGTATTTTTAAATAACTCGTATTATTATATTATATTATTCGACACATAAGGTTAACCGAAGAATCAAACAAACAATATAAACAATAGAATTGTCCTTTAACAATTTAAGACAAAGCAGAAAACGAACTTTCCGAAAAAGTTTTGAGTTTGAAAGACAATTTTTAGTTGTTTTATAAATAATTATACAATTATTTTATTTAAAAATATTAATATTTATTTTGTGAAAATATTTGATAGGAAACACCAAATAATAAATTTAAATTGTAAACTAAACTAATCTAATTTTTATCAAAGTGTTTTACATTCTATGAAATGATATTATGTTTAAATTATTAAAAATTGACAAAGCTACATTAGATACTACAGTACATTCAATTGTTTTGGTATCAATTTAAAGTTCCTACAGGTACTCCCCCTTCAATCAATGCGAAAGCGTTCTGGGAACTTAAGAATCCTACCGTATTTAGTCGTTGAAATCTTTTCCATGAAATGCGTGTTGAATTTATCATCGACGTTATTGTTAACCAAAAGTGCTGGTTTCAGTCTGTCAGTTGATATGATTCCTTTTTTTTTTTTTTGTTGATTTGAACTTCAAATGTTTTTATATTGCGTTTTAAAACTAAAAACGGTCCAGAATTTTTCGGTTAAATTGGTTTTGTGTGAGAATCACAAGACATCCACACATGTATACATGTAGTCAAATCTTTATTAACAAAGAACAGTTTAGATTTGCTTTGATGAATTAATGGTTCTATGGGCTTGAGGTGAGATATAACTTTTCTTATTGTTGCTAAATGAGATGTTGGAGTCAACATCGCCAACAGTTTTGAAAAATATCCTGGGGAGCCGTAGAGTTTCTCCGTACAACATCTCTGCAGACGAAGTGCCAAAGTCTTCTTTTAGGCTTGTTCTGAGAGCAAGCAGAACTGGACTTAATGATACAGTCTATTGTTCATTGCCGTTACAAGTAAACGCGGCCTTAAGTGTTCGATGAAAACGTTCTACCAAACCGTTTGATTGTGGATGGGACCATGTTGTAAAATTATGTGATATGCCGAGTATTTGAGTAATTTCGCTAAACATTTGTGAGGTAAATTGTCCTCTTCTATCAGTAACGACTGCATTAGGAATTCCAAAGCGGCTAACCCATCCATCAAAAAATGCGCGAAAAAGTGTTTCAGCTCTAATGTCCTTGAGGGTGAATGCTTCTGTCCATTGACTGTATCGATCAACACAAATTAACAAATATAAAAATTCTTTTGATGGAGATAAAGGACCAACGATGTCTATATGGATCATATGAAAACGATTACTTGCAATAGGGAAATTGACAAAGTAGCTTGTGATATGTCTTGTAATTTTAGAACATTGACAATTTTGACAACCACGTGCCCAATCGTTGACATTTTTGTTCATTGATGGCCAGAAACTCTTTGAGGAAATAAGTTTACGAATAGCGCGTATACCAGGATGTGATAGCGTATGTTAATTTTTAAATATTTATTTTCGAAATTTTTGGGAACGTATGGGCGAGAACGTATCACAAAAAACTTGAGTGTCGGTGCTTAAAAATTTGACGGGGACAAGATTGACCTTACCTTTAGTCAGCATTAATGTTTTTAGTTAAGGGTCATCTATGTGAGCTTGGCTTAGCTTGTTATAGTCTACAGGTTAAATTTTAACTTATTCTATTTTCGAAAGTACATCGGCTATGACGTTTTTAGAATCAGATAAGTGTCGAATATCAGTTGAAAATTGAGATGATTTTTTTGTTGGGGTGATGCCTTTTTCAACTTTTGTTGAAAAGCAAAAGTTAAAGGATGATGACGAACCTCCAATAAATGACGAAAATGACCAATGGCTTTGTATATAGCCAAATACTCACGGTCATACGCACAGTACTTTTCTTGAGTACTGTTGAGTCTCTTACTGAAAAAACCAAATGGCTACCATGAATCATTAACTTGTTATTCGAGAACAGCGAGATTAGATGCATCAGCCTTAAGTGACAGTTTTGCATTGGGTATTGGGTGGGACAAAAATGTAGCATTAGCTAATTCTTGCTTACAGGTGTTATATGAGGTTATTGTTTTTCAGTCCGTGAAATTTTAGGTTCATCCTTCCAAAATGCATGAAGTTTTGGCGTCTTAGCTGATGAAGTTTGTGGAGCAATTACAGATGATGTTGTTGGTTAAACTGGTTCTGCTGGCGGTTGAAAGTACGGTGGCTAATTAGTTGCAGTTCCAGCTCAAAAACAGGCATGCTTATTATTGCGTATTCTTTTATGTTAGCGCTTTGTTCGTTTGCATCAAGGTTAATGTGGTTGAGGTTACCGCAATAGCAGCAAATTTTTTGATGTTCACAAGCTTTCTGGACGTGGCCATAATGTAGCAATTGTTGCATCTCATAGGATTTGAAATGTAGGGACCAACAAAAATCTTTTCGTAACCCATAAATACGAATTTTGGCAGATCGATAGCTGAGAAAATCAAAATTAATAAACCTGTTTCCTTTAGGTATTTCTTTTCTTTTCTTGAAATTTTTTTGTACTTTGACTACTTTTGCGAGGACATGTTGTTAAGAATTTCTTCCTCAGGAACTCCGAAAAGATCTGAAGAGTAAATACCACCGTTTGGAAAGTTAAGTGCTTTGTGTTCTGTACTGTTAATTTTAATTGTTTCACTCATGGCTGTAAGTTTGATAAGTTCATGAGCTTGTATTGAGTTTTGTTTTGACACGTATTGTACCATTTCGTAGTTTTTTACATTCTGATACTTCACCATTACAGGTCGAATCAATAGATTTTTTTTCATTAATTACTCGTGTGATCAGGAGGTAAATAGGCCCATTTGAGTTAATTGATATTTTTTAGAAAATTCATATTTTAGGCCAGTATTATAGTTTTTTTTTTTGTTGTTTTGCAACGTCAGGCGGTTCGTTCATATTGTTATAAGCTTTAGCAAGAGTTTATTGTAATTGTTTTTCAATAGATGTTATTTTGTTTTTGTAAATTCATGTTATTCAAGTAAATGAGTGTATATGTTTTTTTTAGTTTATAACCGTAATTATAGAGAAAGCGATATGTGTTGAATTGTTTTTTTTTAAGTTGCAATCGGCACTAGTACAAAGTTACTAGTACAAAGTGCCGAGTGCAACTACTATCAAATTAAGCCCTATATTTATTTATTTACATAATATTTTATAAACTAAATTTATAAACTGAATTAAAAAAACTGGCCGGGTGGCTAGACCATATGCGCTTGTATAGTTTGTATTAAAAGAAAGAAGAAAAAAGAATTTGGTAAAATAAAAAAATTAAACATTAAAAAATTCACAGTAAGTAAAAATGTACCAAGAGAAGACTATAAGAAAATTAGTTTCAATAAAAATAAATTCAAAATATGTAGAATAAAAGAAAGAAAAGTTGGCTTTAAACATCTTGAATGTTATATTTTTGTATACATTTTTGAATGTTCCTTAGATTATCATCAGCTATACAATCAAGAATCTTTTCCAGTGGTTCGTCAATTTGGGCAATCAGTCAGCATATGGGATATGGTAAGATAAACATCAGAGATATTGTAATTTGGCGGATCTGTCTTCTCGTAATAACCTTTGGAACTGAAAACGGGTTTACCCACCCTTAGCCGGGATATCATTATGCACTGCGTCCTCGTCAAAATTTTATTGTATTTGGGTCTGCTGGGAGTGGGATTTTGTTCTCATTGAACTATATTAAAGGGGTTAGTAAAAGCCTTGGAAAGCAGGGTGTTTCCGTGATTTAAGGTAAACTTAAGGCTCGTTTAGCGCTATAGTCAGCACTTTCGTTGCCGTGAATACCAATGTGGGATGGAATCCATAGCGCCAGAATATTCTGGTTCTGATTTTTTAGATGCAGCATGTCATCGAGGCACCATTATGATTTTTAATCAACGCCCTTGAGGCACTTAAACTATCAGTGCATATTAAAGTCCTTTGGCCATGTTCGACGGAATAATTTATGGTTTTAAATTGTGAAATTTTGTATTGCTTTCGTTGCCCATAGCACAATCGCTTTTGAAATTGGTTAATATCGGTACATGTTCGGACCTAGCCTCCATACAAATGTGTCCTATGAGATATCGGTCAAATTTGGTGTATTAACTAGTATACAAAAATAAACCCCCCGCTCCCGATCTTAAATATATAGTTTTGCGACGAATATATGATCGAACCTTTTTTCCACCTAGTCCGATGTGAACTTTTTCATATCTGCAGGCAAGAAAATAACAATGTCTTTCAAACTTGCTTTATGCTTATTTTCTGTATCTAATAAGTTGGAACTACGACCCTTTCTCTAAACTCGTGGTATAGTGTATAGTGTAGTCGGTGTACACCAACTATAATTTTGGTACTTATTTTATTTGAATTTTATGTTCATAGTTAAATACAATTTAAAGAAAATTTAAACTATTTGATGAACTATTTTTTACTATTTATTACTATTTACTATTAATTCGATGATAATTATTTTAAATAATTGCACTATAATAAATTATAATTTATAAAATTTTTGGGAAATAATTTAAGCATTCTATTAATAAAGCAAACATAATTTAAAAAAAATTTAATATATTTTTTAATAATTTTTATTTTTGTCCTTGCTTAAGGTGAATCTAACAACTTATCGTTAACTATTTGTGATGATGCTTTTGATTGCATAATGTTTTTTACCCAATGTTCAAATTATGAGATTAGAAAGCAGTCGCTAATCGCTTTGGGTTCGTTTTGCGTATTGAACGACGACTATTTAATAAGGCCAGAACTGAAGAAATTTTACTGTGATATACTAAGCTCTGAAAAATCAGAGCCTAGTATTAAAATTATATGTATGCGTAACATATGGATTTATCTAACGGAATCAGAAATGTATATGTACAATAAGGAAAAGGAATGTAAGTAATAAACTGATGTGATCAGCCATTTAGTTTTAAATTATAATTTATTTATAATTTCTAGGGGAGAAACAATCGAAAAATGAAGATCTGAAAGAAATGAACGACGTTTCATCGGGAATGGCTAGCCGAGTAATTCAGTTATACTTGCAAGAAATTCTGGATTGTTTTCTGAACCGAGATGACACCGTCCGTCTGTGGTCAGTTAAAGTTGTACAAATTGTCTTACGACAAGGTCTTGTTCACCCTGTGCGTATGGTGCCGTATCTCATCTGCTTAAGTACCGATTGTAAACTAGAGGTTTGTCTAATATTAAAATCGAATGATATTTGAATTCAAAAATATTTCTGTATTTATTTATAGTCAGCGCACAGAGCAGATGCATTGCTAAAAGACATTGATAGGACTTACTCAGGATTTGTCAATATGAAAGTTTATGTTGGTTTACAATTATGTTTTAAACTGCAAGAAATATTGCAGTGCAGTAATAAATCCAAAATTAACATTATTCGAGGATATGTGTAAGTATTTCATAAAACCGTAACTCAATATTTATTTATTTATTCATAAATAACATGTTGTTAAAATTATAGGCTAAGGAGATGTGTTTGGTTAGTTGGGTAAGAAATAACACTTTTACAAGGGTATATAATAGGGAGTTGTAATAAGCAGCCATGCATGGTTTTTGTGTGACCAAGCCGGAGCCTTATGATATTGATGAGAACCAATATATTTGCTCCTATGTTTTTGTTTATGTTGTTGATGATTTCACAGTTGTGTTGCCATTTACTTTCTTATACCAATCTGATGTCGTTTGATAGGTGTTATCTTTGTCTTTGTAGTGGGTTCTTATGTATCTAGATATATCTTTGGGATTGTAATTTTCCGTTGTGATTAATGGAGCTTTGAAAGTGTCTTTGGCTACCTGGAATGTTGCAGTGGTAAAGACTGTTCGGTAAAGACTGTTCCTTCGTGAGTAGTTACCCGAAATGCAAAAAACAAAAATTTAAAGATAAATAAAAAAGGATTGATGATCTTATGACAAATTCTCTTACAACAACAACAATAACATAATAAGAATCAAAATAACAAGTGCATACTCCTTATTTACCATAGAACAAAGCATAAAAGAAATAGTGAAATTTGCAGTACACCAATAATAAAAAACAACTTTAAGCTTTACATCTGCTTATATTTTTTGTCAAATGCAATAAGTGCTACCACTTTGTTAAAAGTAATAATGGCTTGTTTGATGGATAATTGTACCATTAAAGGTGATGGGGAAAGAATGATCACAAGAATTAAGTTCTACGTTTTCACGTTAAATAAAAAATATAATTTTTTGGTCGGCTACGCGACTTTTATTTTTATTTATATTTTCTTAAAATGAGTTCTGTTCAGTCCTTATGCTAAATCTTAACTAACTCTCTCAAATCCCAAAAAATATCTTTTTAAATACTAATTTGTTACAAATAATATTTCCTTTGTCTTAATGGATATTTTGGAACAAAGAGATAAAGTACATGTTTTGTACATATGCTTACAATATTTATGATATTTTATGATTTTTAACAATATTTATATATTTATGATATTTTATGATCTTTACAATATTTGTATATTTATGATATTTTATGATCTTTACAATATTTGTATATTTATGATATTTTATGATCTTTACAATATTTGTATATTTATGATATTTGTTTGACCCTTTTTATCTTATTCCTTTGCTCAGTAGTTTAGATACAATATTTAATTAGGGTTGTTTAAGTGTGTTTACATAAATTGTTTATGATATGTCTAGTTACTAATTACCCTCTTATCATCTATGGAAATTTACTTGTTGTCTTAAAAGAATATTAGGGAAACAACATGTATGTATATGTTTATTAACATGTTTATGCATGAGCGTCGCTAACTCAAGTGATCATATGATAGTTCATGGCTGTGCAATGAAGTATGTCATATTAAATATAGTGGTCTTTGTGGACTTCTTGCTGATTCTTTAAATAATAATTAAGGGTATCATTGGTGTTGCAATAAATGTAGAAATATATATATGTATATATATGTATATATATGAATATATATATGAATATTATCGGTTTCTATCTCTAGTTATGGCAAACTATTTGATGATTATAAATCATTAGATAATTTAAAAAAAACTGTTTTTATCCTTGCAGTTTTAATTAAATACAATAATAAAAAAATGTTTGTTACTTCCTCATACATCCCTCCATCAAATTCTTAGTCTTTATATGATAAACATGGAGAAGCTACGTACTGCCAATCCGGATGACTCTGTTATTGTTCTTGGAGATTTCAATTTGCATTCAATCTCGTGGAAGTTCTTACCTGAAGAAAAATACTTTGTTCCGACTAAATCAAATGATAAATGTGAGGAGCTTTTTAATATTTTATTTGATTTACATCTTTTTCAATTAAATGGAATTCTTAATGATCATTCAAAATTATTGGATTTAATATTTGTTAATGAAATTTCTGAATGTTATATCAAGCGCTCAAACCTTACTTCTTAAAGATGGATATCACCCTACTATTGAAGTAGATAATTCCATTCCATCTGGACTTGTAAACACACTTAAAAAATTTAAATTTTTTTGTTTTTCTCAAACAAATTACACTATGTTTAATGAACTTATAAACAATACAAACTGGATGATTTATTATCGGTATCTACTGGTACTTGCTATTGATCAAATGACTAAAGCTTTCTATCACAAGATGTATTCTTTTATTGAGTTGTGTTCCTAAACAATTTTTGAAAAACCTTTCTGGACCTCCTTGGAATACTAGGAAACTGGCTAGTGTCAAGAAAAAAAAATATTACAAAAATATAAGAAAACTGGTTCTCTAGTGGATTATGGAAAATACTCCATTTGCCATGCCGAATATAATACTCTGAATAATTCATGTTATTTAAACTACATATTTGAACGAAATGAAAAATAATTTTAAACGAAATCCGAAGTCATTCTACAAATTTGTTAACTCTAAGAGAGAAACTAATGGCTATCCTGCTGTTATGAATTTCCTACATAACGAATGATACTGTTGTATGCAATTTATTTACTGATTTCTTTTCTACTACTTTCTCCGATGCAACTTGTGGCGATTCTAATATCTGCTCATATATACTGACTGCTACTCAAATGGTATCCATTCTTTCTCTTGCTATGTCTGTGAATAAAATTCTAATGATAAAATTCCCTATTGTAGTTTAATAAAATTAGCTGTATCATTAACACTCATGTTTTGTACCTCAATTAAATACGTTTATTTTCCAAATATGTGGAAGGATTCATTCATTATTCCATTATTCAAATCTGGTAACAAGGCTGATATTACTAATTACCATGGAACTGCAAAATTAAGTATTATACCTAGAATTTTTAAAAAATTATAACGGATTATCTATGCCATCAAGTAAATACGTTAATTTCTCCCTTCCAACATGATTTCCAAAAAAAGATGCTCAACCTCTACAAATTTGTTATCATACAACTTACTACAAATGTTAATCGTGGTTTTCTTGAACGCAAACGAACAGATGCAATTTATACAGACTTCAGCAAGGCTTTTGATAAAGTCAATCACAAACTTCTTGAGAACTTACATTTGATGGGATTAACTAATCTTAGCGCAAAGTGGATATATTCTTATTTAACCAATAGAACACAAAAAGTATGTTTTAAAAATGTTACTTCAAAGCCGATAGATGGATATAATGTCGGGAGTACCTCATTGTTTATAAACGATCTTCCAAATGTTATTGATTTTTCAAACAACGATGTATGCAGATGATGTCAAAATCTTTTTCTGTTATAACCAACACTCTGATCATGTTTTTCTCCAAAATGATTTGAAATCATTTTATAAATTTAAATTGTGTAATTTAAATTTAGTGGAGATGAATCCCAAATAGTTTTAATATACATATGCGTTTCGTCAGAAAGAGGCCGATATCTGTTAATTATGTGCTGGGTGAGTATTGTCTCGATAAAGAAGATAACTTTTTAGATCTTGGTGTTTTATTGGATCATAAACTGAGTTTTATTCCTCATAACAATTACTGTCAACAAAGCCAGAGGAGTTCTTGGTTTCATAAAACGTTGGGCTAAAGAGTTCAATGATCCCTATGTCACAAAAACTTTATATACGTCACTTGTGAAACCTACGAGTACCTTGGAATATACCTCTATAATTTGGGATCCAATCTACCAAATTCATATCGACAGTCTGGAATCTGTGCAAATGCAATTCCTGTTGTTTTGTCTTCGAAGTTTAAACTGCAATCCAATTAATCTTCCAGTGTAAAATAACCCAGGTCATGTCACCCGCCATCTCCGATTTGTATGAAACTTTGCGCATTTGTTTGTACTTATGCGCTAAGATGACCTGTGAAGTTTTATTGTTCTAGGATGTATGCTTTTTTTAATAGAATTTTAAAAATATCAATATAGCAATATATTGGTTTCGCAGAATCGCTTGCGAAAAATGAGTGATATTTGCAAAAACTGTAACATTTCAGGTTTAATAAAGATTTTGATCTGCAAATTTTTCCACAAGGGTTTAGAGAAACGCTTGTAACTTTTTTCTCCAAACAAATACAAATACAATACAATACAAAACCCCAATTGGGGTCTTTGCGGGTCCATTTTCAATAAAATTGTGTAAAATTTGGTGTCAATTGCTCAAACGTTACGATTTTTGCATTTCAGTGCCCCCTGGTGGCGTAGGGACATAGAAAACATAGTCTATGTCAGTTCAGGTGTGATAAAGAAACAATGTTTGAAATTTCATAACAATCAGTTCAATATTTAATCATTTTCATATATTTATATCTCTCATCAACCGCGGTTGTAACCGGACGTGTATTGTGATAACTAGTAAATTAAGGTTTTTCTCAACTAACAAACAGATTAGTGTTTTCATTTGGGGATTTATTTAAAAAAAAAAAAAAAACCAACAAACTATTGTTGCAAAAACAATTACAGTTTAACAACAGTATTTGTTCAAAGTGGTGGAAGTGATTGTAATTGGCAAATACCAACAACTAAAGCTGTAAAACGAAAGCAGCACAAATCGCCTATTAAGCATCAACATAAAACACGAAATAAAAATATCAACAACAATAATGAACCAACAACGTTGTCAAATATGTTTGCAGAACTTTAAACAAATGAAGAGGATTTACCAGAAGTGCCTCAATCAACGCCTAAACCACCGCCAATATTTATACCAGATGTAACAGATGTGAATAAAATGATTACAAAAGTTATTCCTAAGAGTGAACTTAAGTTTTAAATCTTTAAGAAATCAGATTATGCTTAAGATATGTTCAATAGAATCCTATAGAAAATTAGTTAAATCATTAGATTGCTCAGGCATTATTTACAATACTTTTCAAATTAGACAAAAACGTGCTTTTAGAGTAGTAATGAAAGGTATTCACCCATCAACCCCAGATTCGGACAGAAAAACTGGGAGATTTTAATTCCAACATTATTAATGAATCAGCGCTTACTGACAGCATGATAACTTATGGACTTGAACCTGTAAATCGTTATAATCCTACACCTACACCACCAATAGCAATAGTCTGCTCGATATCTTCTTTGTCAGTGATTTATCTAACGTGTTGTTGTATGATTAAATTTCAGCACCGTGCTTTTCAAAACACGATTTGATCTTCCTGACTTACAACTATCAGATTCAACCAGCTAATAGGGTTTACTCATACCGTGACTTCAAAAATTTTAACTACGCATTACTTTACTCCAACTTTTACCAAATTGACTGGGATTGTATTTACTTTATGACATCTGTTGATGATCAATTAACCTTTCTACAGAACAATTTATTACTACTTTTCGATGAAACCGTACCTCTAAAAACAAATTCTAAAATAGTCTGTATTAAACCTTGGTTTACTGCTACTATAAAAGTCTCGATCTATCGAAGGGATATTGCGTACTCCAGATGGAAGAGGTTTAAAACTCGTGAGCTGCAAACCGAATATCATACGGCTAGGAGAGATGTTAATCGAAAAATCAAAACTGCTAAGTGCAATTTCTTTTCTATGAAATTTAATTCTGACATTGACGCCAAACAAACGTGGAAGATAATTAGAGATTTTGGTATTGGAAGATGCAATAATAATGGCTGTTCGATAGATTTTGACGAATTGAACTTAAAATTTACGAATGTATCTTCGGTAGAAGTTGATCACGAATTTTACAATAATATACGAAATACTCCAAATTTTGTCGAGGAAAATTCGTTTGAATTTAAATGCGTTAATCAACTTGATATTATAAAATTCATTTTTCTGGTAAAGTCAAACTCTGTAGGATATGATAATTGAAATCCGAAATTTATTAAAATACTTCTTCCACTTTTACGGCCTTATAAAGGGTCCGCCAAATAACTTTTTTTTTTTGAAAATGCTATAAAAAAAAAACTACTGAATATTATCTCAAATTTCTTTTTTTATTCGAAAGTACAATCCTTCCGGTTAATAATGGAAAATAATTTCATTCAAATGGCTGCCTCGGCTGGCCATGCAGTAGCCTACACGATCGGTCCAATTTTTAAGCTCATTATCGATTGTGTGCAGCTGTATTTCACCAATGGCTTCACGAATATTGTCCTTTAAAGCGTCAATTGTCTCTGGCTTGTAACACTTATCTTTGAGGGCACCCCACAAATAATAGTCCAACGGTGTCAAATCGCAGCTCCGAGGTGGCCAAACAACATTAGCTCTGCGGCTGATAATGCGATCTTCAAAAACAGGGCGCAAAACATCGAGTGTAGCTTCGGCTGTGTGGCACGTAGCGCCGTCCTGTTGAAACCAAATGTTGCCAATATCCTCCTCTTAAATTTTTGTGAACAAAAATTCGTTCAACATGTACCGAGAACGATCGCCATTGACTGTAACGGCCACTCCTTGCTCATTTTCGAAGAAAAATGTCCCAATTATGCCTCTGGACCAAAATCCGCACCAAACAGTGACTCGTTTTGGGTGTATCGGCTTTTCAATGTATGCGTGCGGGTTTTCTTTACCCCAAATGCGACAATTTTGCTTGTTTACATACCCGCCAAGATCAAAATGAGCTTCATCTGAAAAGATGATTTTTTTGGCAAAATCGGCATCTTCTGTAAGTCGATCGCATGCCCACTTAGCGAAGCGAAAACGCATTGGATGGTCAGTTGGCTTCAACTCCTGAACCAATTGGACTTTGTATGGCGTCATACCAAGGTCTTTATGCAAAATTCGTCTCAATGATGCCTCCGAAATGTTCAATTATTGAGAACGACGGTGAATTGATGTTGATGGCGCTTCACGCACACTTTCTGCCGCAGCAGCAATATTCTCGGGTGTACGCACTGTTTTTGGCTTTTCACGCTTTGGTTTATCGATGAGGATGCCAGTTTCTTTCACTTTCTTCACAAGATAACGAACATACGGTGCTGACGGTGCTTCTCTTCTTCCAAAATCCGTACGCAATTTTCGCACACATTCTGCAACATTACCATGATTTTCAAAGTAATGTCGCAATATTTATCAGCGTTGTTCAAGCGTATACACAACCATATTCGTTCAGCGGAAGGATAAAACTAATTATCTGTCAAATCAGACATGAGCTAAGTGTTACCATTCACGAAATAAGCACTAGTTGAAAAAAAAAACGTTAAATGGCGGACCCTTTATAACTTTTTTCTGCAACTGCATTACAACTTCAAGCAGTTTCCCTACCTTATGGAAACATGGGAAAATAATACCTATCCCAAAATCAAATTTTGAGCAACGACCAATAGCCATACTATGTTATTTGTCAAAAGTTTTTGAAAAGATAATTTTTTCTCAAATTAATGAATATATAACTCAACACAACTTAATGTCCCATAAACAATCCGGCTTTCGAGCAAATCACAGCTGCGTGACAGCCTTAACTGACGTTTGTGAAAACATAAGACGAGACATAGACGACCGCAAAATAACCTTTCTTGTACTTCTAGATCATTCCAGGGCGTTTGACACAGTTGATCATCAAACACTCTGTTTGAAGTTAAGACGTTTCTTTAATTTTTCCTCAACATCAACGCTTTTAATTTTCTCTTATCTCACAAAACGCACACAATCCGTATACGTAAATAGCAAGTCATCTGAACCTTTAAACCTTATTAAAGGTTACCGCAAGGATCTGTGTTAGGGCCACTTTTGTTCTCAATTTATATCATTGTAAGATACACATGTACGCTGACGATGTACAACTCTTTCTGAGCACCCCAATTGAGTCAGTAGATGAAAATATAGACAAAATTAACTATGACCTTAGTCAATTGTACAGATGGGCAAATGGTTTATGCATTAATCCTAGCAAGTCAAAATGTCTGCTTATACGCAAACGAAACGCAAATCCACAATTTGGGAATGAAATAGTTATCAACGGCAAGAGAATTAACTTTGTTATAGCAACAAAAAATCTTGGAGTAACTTTTAATAACACTCTAACTTGGTCGAACCACATAAATACGACTGTTGTTCAAACTTACATGAAGCTCAGAACTCTATGGCACACTCAATCTTTCACTCCCTTAAATATAAGAATACTTCTAGCCGAAACGTATTTAATTCCAGGCATTTTATACGGGTGTGAACTTTTTGCAAGTTGTGATTCATTTAGTAAAGGCAAACTTAATGTTTTATATAACAGCATAATTAGATATGTTTTTAGACTAAGAAGGTCTGCCGGAACTTCTTCCTTTTCTCAAAAAAAGTTAATTTTCTTTAAAAAAAAAAAAGAACACTTTCTTAAAAATTGTCTTTTTCTTAAAAAAGTAGCTTTCTTAAAAAGTACCTTAAGTAAATTTTCTTAAGAAAATATATCAAAAGCACTTATTTATAAAAATTAGCTTTTCTTAAAAAGTACTTTTTATTCTAAAAAATTTAAATTTTTTAAAAAAGTTAAGCACCATTTTTAAAAAGGTACCATTTCTTAAAAAAGTATTTTTTCTTTAGAAAGTACTTTTCCTTAAATAAGTACCTTTTCTTTCGGAAAAGGGTCTTTTCTTTCAAACAGCATATATTCAAAAAAAAAAATATTTTCCTAAAAAGTAGTTTTTAAGAGCCTTTTCTTAAAAAGTACCTTGTCTGAAAAAATTATTTTTGTTTAAATACCTTTTCTTAAAAAGTACCTTTTCTAATAAATGTCTTTTCTTACAAAGTACCGTTTTTTAAATATAGTGTTTTTTTAAAGTACATTTTCCTAAAAATGTACGTGTTTTAAAAAGTTTTTTTTAATACGTTTTATTAAAAAATTACCATCTCTTAAAAAAGTAAATTTTCTAAAAAATGCCTTTTCTTAAAACAGTACCTTTTCTTAAAATAAATCCTTTAAAAAAAAGCATCTTTTCTTAAAATGACCTTTGCATACAAAAACATCTACTAAAAAGATAAATTTCTCTTAAAAGCGATTTTATATAAAAGAGCCTTTTCTTAAAAAGTACCTTGTCTGAAAAAATAATTTTTTTTGAAGTACGTTTTCCTTAAAAAGTACCTTTCCTTAAAAAAGTAATTTTTTCAAAAAATACCTTTTCTAAAAAGAGTACATATTTTAAAGAAGTACATATCGTAAAAAGGTTATTTTTTTAAAAAAATTCCTTTCCTAAAAAAGTTACTTTTCTTAAAAAGTATCTTTTCTTAAAAAGGACTTTTCTTACAAAAAACATCTACCAAAAAAATAAATTTTCCTTAAAACCACTTTAAAAAAGCCTTTTCTTAAAAAGCACCTTAAAGCAAATTAAATTAAAAAAAAAGTGTCTTTTCTGAAAAAATACTTTTTTTTAAAGTACCTTATTTTAAAAAGTACCTTTGCTTAAAAAAGTACCTTTGCTTAAAAAAGTACATTTCTCAAAAAATGCCTTTGCTTTAAAAATTACCTTTCATTTCAAAAGTACTTTTTTTATTAAGTTGATTTTCTTAAAAAGTACTTTTTTTAAGTATATTTTCTTAAAAAGTACCTTTTCTTTAAAAAGTAATTTTTTAAAAATTAAATTTTCTAAAAAATTTACATATTTTAAAAATTAAATTTTCTAAAATATTTACATTTTCTAAAAAATAAAATTCCCATTACCTTAGAAAAAAAAACTTACTTTTTGCTTAAAAAATCATATTCATATTCTTTAATAAGTACATTTTTTTCAGTAAATCTATAATATTAATAGGCTAGGCGATTTCTTGTGACCGATGTTTTGTACTACTGTTTTATCCCGATTTTTACCAAAGGTATATTATTTGAAAGGTATTTCTTTTTAGCTAATTTACAGATTATTCAATATGTGTGTTATTCGACCTTTTTGATGTAATTTTAATATAAATAATTATTAAAGCTCAAGGTCTGTGTTTTTATAATTTTTTTTTTTTTTTTTTTTTTTTTTTATTTGTTAAAAAAATATTTTCCAATATTTCGCCACCCACTGGATAGCATCATCAGGAATCTACAATTATATTTTACAAAAACATCAAATTTTACATTAAATAAACATATATTGTACCATTGTGTCACATCTAAACAGAATATAACCCACAAAAATATAAAAAACACAAAAAGCAAACAAACTTACAATGAGGAACAATAATAAAAAACACGTCACAAACGGTTTTACATTTATTATTGCACTAATTCTTAATTCTATTTTTGTTTATTATATGCCTATATGATTTAGCTGAGCTTGTTTCTAAATCGCTCTTAAAATTCATCCGGTACTCTTTACTTATATTTATTATGTTTAACATTTCAAGTGTATAGCGTCTATGGTATTTTTCCTCTCTTTGCAATATCTCCACATTATCAAAGTTTGGTGTGTGCCCTTTATCTGCACAATGGGACGAAAGTGCCGTTTTTTGTGTAGATGTTTTATTTATATTTTTTAAGTCAGATTTATGTCCTGCTAATCTTGTTTTTAATTTGTTTTTTGTTGTACCAACATATACTTTTTTACATACATTGGATTGGTCCCCGTTACACTTAATTTTGTAAATTACATTTGATTTTTCCATTTTATCTAACTTACTTTTGGTGTTCGAAAAAAGTTGTCGTAATGTATTTTCTGATCTCGGAGCTATTTTATAGTTTTCCTTATTATAAATTTCCGACTTTTCAATTCTCTCTGATATTCCAGGCACATACGTCATTGATTTATACCGATTTTGGTTTTTATTTATTTCTCTTGATTGTTTTTTATTTGTTGTTAGAAGTCTTCTTATAACCTTGTCTGGGAATGCATTTCTCTTTAAAATTTGTTCTATCTTCTTTATATTGTCCACGTGAAAAGTTTCATCGCTTATGGTTAAAACCCTTTTTATCATGTTGTTGGCAGTGTTCATTATAATGTTTTTGGGCTGACATGAATAAAAATTGATTATTCTACCCGATGCTGTCGGTTTTTGGTACCAGTCTATTTTTATTTTGTTGTCCTTTCTAATCACCAGGGTATCCAGGTACGATATTTGTCCATTTTTTTCTTCTTCTAAGGTAAATTTAATTTGTGTATGAAAACGGTTCAACTCCTCTAGCGTCTCAGTTATTGCACTGGTTTTTATAATCCCAAAAAGGTCGTCCACGTATTTTGTTAGAATCTTCGGCTTACAGTTCAATCTTTGAATGCAACGTTTCAAAAGTTCCTCCATCACAATATCTGCCACCATAGGTGATGCCGGTGACCCCATTGGTAACCCCTTCCTTTGTGTATATATTTTGTCATCATATTTAAAATACCGGTTTTCTTTAATACAAAAATGTAATATCTTAACAAATAAGTCTTTTGGTATCGTTGTAAGTTTCTCGATCTCCTCCCACTTTTCTTTGATCACGTCAATTGCAAAATCTACCGGTATGCTCGGAAATAACGATACTACGTCAAACGAAACCAATTTTTCGTCATCTTCTATTGCACAGTTATTTACCTTACTTCTAAATTGTACCGCATCCCTTACATTAAACTCTGAATCTACTGTAAGCTTTTTCAAGATTTGCATTAAAAACTTACATAATTCGCTGGATGGTGAGTTTACTGATGCACAGATTGGTCTAAGTGGGAATCCTTCCTTGTGGATCTTAGGTAACCCATAAATCCTTGGTGCAAAAACCGCGTCATGTTTAAGTCTTCGTTTCTCTATCACAGATATTATATTTAGGTTGTAAAGTTTATCGACCAATTCATTATTTTTCCTTTGTAAAGATGATGTAGGATCTTTATTGAGTCTTCTATAGGTCATCATATCGCTTAAAATATCATTCATCCTCGATTCATAATCTTGTTTATCCATTGCAACAGTAACGTTTCCTTTGTCAGCATTCAAAATTAGTATATTTTTATTTTTTATCAAAAAACTTTTTGCCTTTCCCATTGTGTTAAGCACAAATCTTTCTCTCCTATTTAAGTGTTGTTTGTTCAAATGATTTTCTAACATAGAAGTCAATTTTGTTCTCGCTGTTTCTTGAGCCTCTTTATCTTGTAATGTTTGTATACAATCCTCCCCATCTGCAATCATTTTAAATAAAGGGAATTGTTTTTTATCAGTAGGGAGTGTGTGCTTTTGTCCCAGCGATAATAACCACTTAATGTCGTTAGGTATTTCCGTCTTTGTTTTGTTTATAAACCATTTTTCGTTTTGTATTATATTCAGTTCTCTTCTTTGCATTTCTCTCAATGTTTCAAATTTTCTTTTATGCCTGTTTTTTAACGACATGACTATAAAAGAATTGGAAGCCACCATTAACAAAAACTTGACGACAGAAGAACAAGAACATTTATGGAATAGTGAAAAAGCACTTGCAGTTAAAAGGAATGAAATTATAAAAAACAGGCATAAAAGAAAATTTGAAACATTGAGAGAAATGCAAAGAAGAGAACTGAATATAATACAAAACGAAAAATGGTTTATAAACAAAACAAAGACGGAAATACCTAACGACATTAAGTGGTTATTATCGCTGGGACAAAAGCACACACTCCCTACTGATAAAAAACAATTCCCTTTATTTAAAATGATTGCAGATGGGGAGGATTGTATACAAACATTACAAGATAAAGAGGCTCAAGAAACAGCGAGAACAAAATTGACTTCTATGTTAGAAAATCATTTGAACAAACAACACTTAAATAGGAGAGAAAGATTTGTGCTTAACACAATGGGACAGGCAAAAAGTTTTTTGATAAAAAATAAAAATATACTAATTTTCAATGCTGACAAAGGAAACGTTACTGTTGCAATGGATAAACAAGATTATGAATCGAGGATGAATGATATTTTAAGTGATATGATGACCTATAGAAGACTCAATAAAGATCCTACATCATCTTTACAAAGGAAAAATAATGAATTGGTCGATAAACTTTACAACCTAAATATAATATCTGTGATAGAGAAACGAAGACTTAAACATGACGCGGTTTTTGCACCAAGGATTTATGGGTTACCTAAGATCCACAAGGAAGGATTCCCACTTAGACCAATCTGTGCATCAGTAAACTCACCATCCAGCGAATTATGTAAGTTTTTAATGCAAATCTTGAAAAAGCTTACAGTAGATTCAGAGTTTAATGTAAGGGATGCGGTACAATTTAGAAGTAAGGTAAATAACTGTGCAATAGAAGATGACGAAAAATTGGTTTCGTTTGACGTAGTATCGTTATTTCCGAGCATACCGGTAGATTTTGCAATTGACGTGATCAAAGAAAAGTGGGAGGAGATCGAGAAACTTACAACGATACCAAAAGACTTATTTGTTAAGATATTACATTTTTGTATTAAAGAAAACCGGTATTTTAAATATGATGACAAAATATATACACAAAGGAAGGGGTTACCAATGGGGTCACCGGCATCACCTATTGTGGCAGATATTATGATGGAGGAACTTTTGAAACGTTGCATTCAAAGATTGAACTGTAAGCCGAAGATTCTAACAAAATACGTGGACGACCTTTTTGGGATTATAAAAACCAGTGCAATAACTGAGACGCTAGAGGAGTTGAACCGTTTTCATACACAAATTAAATTTACCTTAGAAGAAGAAAAAAATGGACAAATATCGTACCTGGATACCCTGGTGATTAGAAAGGACAACAAAATAAAAATAGACTGGTACCAAAAACCGACAGCATCGGGTAGAATAATCAATTTTTATTCATGTCAGCCCAAAAACATTATAATGAACACTGCCAACAACATGATAAAAAGGGTTTTAACCATAAGCGATGAAACTTTTCACGTGGACAATATAAAGAAGATAGAACAAATTTTAAAGAGAAATGCATTCCCAGACAAGGTTATAAGAAGACTTCTAACAACAAATAAAAAACAATCAAGAGAAATAAATAAAAACCAAAATCGGTATAAATCAATGACGTATGTGCCTGGAATATCAGAGAGAATTGAAAAGTCGGAAATTTATAATAAGGAAAACTATAAAATAGCTCCGAGATCAGAAAATACATTACGACAACTTTTTTCGAACACCAAAAGTAAGTTAGATAAAATGGAAAAATCAAATGTAATTTACAAAATTAAGTGTAACGGGGACCAATCCAATGTATGTAAAAAAGTATATGTTGGTACAACAAAAAACAAATTAAAAACAAGATTAGCAGGACATAAATCTGACTTAAAAAATATAAATAAAACATCTACACAAAAAACGGCACTTTCGTCCCATTGTGCAGATAAAGGGCACACACCAAACTTTGATAATGTGGAGATATTGCAAAGAGAGGAAAAATGCCATAGACGCTATACACTTGAAATGTTAAACATAATAAATATAAGTAAAGAGTACCGGATGAATTTTAAGAGCGATTTAGAAACAAGCTCAGCTAAATCATATAGGCATATAATAAACAAAAATAGAATTAAGAATTAGTGCAATATTAAATGTAAAACCGTTTGTGACGTGTTTTTTATTATTGTTCCTCATTGTAAGTTTGTTTGCTTTTTGTGTTTTTTATATTTTTGTGGGTTATATTCTGTTTAGATGTGACACAATGGTACAATATATGTTTATTTAATGTAAAATTTGATGTTTTTGTAAAATATAATTGTAGATCCCTGATGATGCTATCCAGTGGGTGGCGAAATATTGGAAAATATTTTTTTAACAAATAAAAAAAAAAAAAAAAAAAAAATTATAAAAACACAGACCTTGAGCTTTAATAATTATTTATATTATAATTTACAGATTTTTAAATTGTTTCCTTTTTTTAAGTAATCTGCATTGAAAGTTGCTACTAACACATACATAAAATTATACATATGCTATGTGTGTGCTTATTAAATTTGTTAATGTGTTTGTTAATGAGTTTGTTATCTTCATACACAATAATAATAAACCAAAAAAGTGTTGGTTTGTGAATTGGCTAAGTTGAAAAATAAAGTTGCCTAGAAATTGCACTCGAATTTCGAGCGCTGGAATCTGCTAGTTTGCATTAAAAAATACAAGCACGGTGTGGTATATGCTATAAAAAAAACTTTTTTTATTCGAAAACTTATTATGCATTCCTTTTAAGGCTTCAAATAGAAATGTGAAACTACATATTAAGCCCGCCATAAACTCTTAAACAATTTTACAAATGCAAATCAACAGAGTTTAATTGTTATTTTTAAGAAAATTTCCTAAATTCATTGTTTTACTTACACTCGTATGTCTGTCTTTTAGTTGCTTGTGTAATTCTCTTCTAGTCACAATGAATTTTTGAATCCGCCAATAAAACTCATCATGTAAATTTATTTGTATCTTATAAAATACTTAATCCATTCAGATTTATCTGATACTCTAGTAATTTTAAATTTTTTTTCCAGCATTTATTATGCGACGCACAAAATTTAATTAAAAAAAAAGTATTAATAATTAATAATAATTACATAGTTTATATAAATATAAGTATAGTAGTTTCATAAGATGTAAGTCATAATTATAGAATTAAGTATTTTATTTCAATATAAATTTAAATTGACACTCATGCATATTTTACATAAATACTTCCAGGATTTATCTTTATAGTAAAATTTATTTTATTTAGTAAAACTTATTTCGTAGTAAATTTTAGTTAAATGGATAAAAGTATTCAAATAGAAATGATTAAAACAAGAGAATTTGTTTTAATTTAAATGTAAAAACATTTTCGCAATTTCAGTTCATAGAAATTGTAAAGTAAACGGAAATTTTCGCACGCGATTAAGCTTTTCGGTGTACCATTTGAAAATCTGATGAAAATTAGGTTCTTTTGTTTCTTCATAAAGTAATTTTCACCACAAAATAATTATACCTGGATGAAAACCTCCGGTTGGCCAGATCAAACCGAGGAAAAAACAAGTAAGAGTGTTAAATTCGGCTATGATACCCTCCACCTGGGTTTTACGTTTATATTAATATCTGGACTTCTTGCACTATTTTTAACAAATGTATATAAAATATTGGAATATGTAAACACTTTGATAAACCTGTTACTGAATTATTACAACAAATGCTCTCAATTTTCAGCATATTATAGAGGTGTCTACATATTTTAGGTCATAAATAGGACAATGACACCCGATTTATACCATTTTAAATACTAACCTGATCCAGATAATTACAAACAATATTAAGTTTAACCAGGTAAATGGTTTATTTTGTAATTTTCTTTTTAATTTAAATTTGTTAATATAAAGCTGCATTTTATTTTTTACAATCCTTTTCAATTTTCCAGACCTATTAGTATAGGGCACATTTGTGAGTCCGCATAGATCAACTTTCAACTCTTTCTTGTTTTTATTGTATTAAATCTATCTTTGTGTCTTTATATTAATTAAGAAAATTAAGATGAAAATATTTAACAAACTGTTTTTTTTAGTTAATATCTGAACATTTTACTGATACAAGGCAAAACTAAAACTGCCAAAATAATCAGTCAAAACTATTTTGAATGTATTTGTTAAATATCGCATAATTTTTTTCAATTTTAAACTTTAAAGTCTTTTTAAGTCTGGTAATAATTCTATAATATGAAGGAAGTAAATATGTGGATTCTTTAATAACAATGACAAGTATAAAACTCATTTTTGTGCATTACATTAAAATATTATAAATTTGAACATAATTAATTTTAGAAACATAATTAATTTTAGAAAAATGTTCGATTCGTTTTTCGATGATGCTGAAAACACATCAAAGAAATACAGAACATAAAGATTATGCTTAAGTTAGTTGAGAGACGAGAAGCTAATGGATGGCTGGAGCAGGTCAAAGGTAACGACTATAAATGCAAATGCAAGGCTTTTGAAAATATATTAAAATGCGATAAATCAGATCTAAGTATACATGCTTATAACCACTGTTATAAAAAATCTTTTAAAACCAACAGTATTGCCATAATTTGAAATTGTAAAGATGCTAAATTGCAAAAAAAAAAGATGCTTAAACGTACTGGATGCTAAATTTTTTTTTTCAATTTTCATTACCTTTATATTGAAAAATTATATACTTATTAATAAATTCTTTGGTTTTTAAATCGAAAAATTAATATAAAACATATGCTTCGATTTATATTTTTTTAATTTTAATTAAAATTATTTTGGATTTCATCTGAAATTTTTTTTAAATCAAATTGAGTTTATTTTAAATTTAAATTAAATATTTTTAATTTTGGAGGGATTTTTTTTTTATTTAAAATATAACAGAAATTACATTATCAAAAGATACGATTATATTACAATAATTGGTTTATGGAATCTAATTGTAAAAATATTTTTTTATAATATCTCTATGTTTTTTATATTATTCTTATGTAATTCTCATGATATTTTTATCTTATTTTGTATATTTTTTTTCTTTGTTTTTGTGTTATTTTTACATAATTGAAATTGAAAATGTACAAATTAAAAATAAATTTAAAAAAAAGTAGTGTAGGGAAAAAAGGGAATTTTTTTCATAAGCGTAGAGATTTCTGAAAAAATCTCCTGGCATCACTAGTACCTATTAAAAAATAATGTAAAAATTCACAAGACAACGCGACGTAGACTTGCTTTGTTCAAAAGCTTCCATAAGACTGAATGAAATTGTTGCTTACTTTACTCTTTGGTGAGTATTTTCATTTTTGTTCGGCTGTATACATATAAGAAGCCAATTAGAGTTCGGTTTACTCGTGCTGCTATGCATATGTTTGTGTGTTAACAAAAATATACGATATCCCAGTCATCATTTCGAAGATTGTTTTAACAAAAATTACCTTACTGTGTCTTCTTCAAGCACTTTTGATGATTAAAAACTGATTAATCACATGCGCTATTAGAAAAAGACTAGATAATGCTTTTTGCTTGCTCTTAAAAAGTGATTTATAGAAAAATTACATTAAATAAGACTCAAAAATGAGTCGAAACTGATCAGAAAAGCGGATAAAAAGGACTCTCAAGAAGATGCGCGGGTAAGGTAATATTTAATCCCAACAAAAGAATATTTTGTGATCAGCAAAAGGTGGCATTTATAACTGTTTTAATAGCACATATGAGTCAAAAAGACTCTACATGATCATTTATGGCATAAAATGCTTACTGGGATTTTATTCACTATCTGTAGAAACAGGTTTTTTAAGTAAAACAAATCTGCACACAATTTCAATTCTATTTCGTTCACAATGATACGATCACTTTGTTTACTAGCTACTAGTAAAATAAGAAAATAGTATTATAATACAGCGTAATGATGAATTGTACTTCTCAATTAGTTTATTTTTAATGTGCCATAAGAAGTTCGGTTTGTGCTAAGAAAAACATGAATTTATGTTTCCCAGGGCGAAGCTTCATCATTGCACTATGATTGAGTTGAGCTCCGCGACTATTCATAATATGAATAGCTCGTGTCAAAAATTTTTGGTAGTTGGGAATGGCGTTTGTGTTAAGAAAAGCATAAATGCATGTTTCCCAGGGCAAGGCTCGATCATTGCACATTGATTGAGCTGAGCTCCGCGGTTATTCTTAATGTGGATAACTGTTGAAACAAAATTTTGGGAATGGCGTTTGCCTCCATACCGACATTAAATAACAAATTTTAAAAATTTATTGTAATTAACATTTGACAAAAAATAGTATTTCTCTAAACCCCAATTTTTTTACAAGGTAAATAAATATTTTATGGTTTACCTACCTACTACTTTTGAATGCAAATATGCAGGGTTTATACATGTACTAAAAATACAACTCGTAAAACCATACTATTTTTTCAACTCTAAAAATTTCAGAATTCTGTAAAAATAAAATAAAACACCGATTTATTTTAATATGCGCTTATTATGGATATACATATACAGAATATATGAATATTATTTATAGTATTTTGATATTGGCAACAGTAGTATGTATCAATTTGTAACATTTTGTGATGTTATAAAAATCGCAGAATATTGATATTGATTTTATATAGTTTATTTTATTAATTAATTAACTTAAATATTACACCAAAAAATATTGATATTGATGAATTTTTATATTATTAATACAACGACCACAAAAACAAGATGCACAGCTATGACAAAATACAAAATTTAGGAAAACGTCATATTTTTTTTTTTACCTTTTCAGCGATTTCTCGGCATCTATGAAACCTATTGTCATGATTTAAAAAACAGGAACCTTCTCATGATGTCAGTGAATCATTCTCACTAAAAACAAGCGCCCTAGCTGCCCTATTGAGGACGTTATCACAAGAACACATATTCAAATCATATGTTCTCATGACTTTTTTTAATTCTTCGCTCAATTCTCGGGACCAGATTAACCGATTTGGACGATTTTAAATAGCAAACTTCTCAGGATGTTAGTGAATCATTTTTTATACCAACGAGCACCCTAGCTATCCGATTGAAGCCGTCATCGTGATTTCCACAGACGGACAGACGGACAGCCGGACAGACGGACATCGCTATATCAACTTCGCTTGTTATAAGGAGCACAAATATATATATTTTATGGGGTCCAGATTTTTTTTTCTAATTATTACAAACGGAATGACAAACTTATATATACCCTCTGCATACTGGAGTGGAGGGTATAATTAATTCTACCTCGTCATCGTTATTTGGTATCTGAATGGCATAACTACGTCACTGCTATACGTCTTTGGAATATGCTTCCACAATCTCAGCAACTTAACAGCAACGGGTTCAAATTAAAAAAAAATCCTTTTTGAATATTTTGCATAATTTTATTAATTAAATTTACTTATAATTTTTTCTTTCATTTTTGTAATCTTGTATTGTTTTCTTGGTTATTCTTAAACATTTTTTCTTTAATATTTTCTGTATTTTTGTAATTAAATTTGTATGTATTTTGTAAAGTCAAATTATAACTAACAATTGTCATGCCTTAGCAATATTATTCCTGTACTGTAATTATAAGATTTATTCTTGTTGTACAGGAAAGGAAATAAATAAATATATTAATGTAAAAAACCGTGTCAATAAGGAACGTTTATCAATGTTTTTGTACATCTTGACCCAAAAGCAAACAACAAAGATGTTTATAATGTGAGGAACATATGCAATGCCTTAGTTAAAATCAAACTTCCACGTAAAACTAATGTTATCGTTGCCAATTGTTTGGTCATACTACGGCTTATTGCGAAAGACTATTTCTATGTATGAAATGTGGACTTGGCCATTCAACCGGATAGAAATACACCACCTGTCTGCGTTCATTGCTTGCAAAACCATACAGCCAACTATAAAGGATGTAGAGTTTATAAACATCTCATTGAAAAAAGAAACTATAAGAACTCTTTTAGACATCAAAATCAAAGTCCTAGTTTTTCATTTACACCACAAGACTATCCATAGTTACCAAATAATCAAAACTTAAACTCTCAAAGAGGGAACAAACTTCAATCAGCAGTCTTACTCAGGAGTGCTCAATCTAACAATTTCAACAATGTTGATAATAATAACACCAACCTTTTGGCAAAAATTGATAAACTCATCGGTATGAGCATTTTAATAAATAAGAATTGTAATATGGATTGCCAACGGCCTTTCAAATCATACTCAGGAAATTAAAATTTTTCTAAATACAAATTATATAAAACTTTTTTTTTTTTTGAAAATGCTATAAAAAAAACTACTGAATATTATCTCAAATTTCTTTTTTTATTTGAAAGTACAATCCTTCCGGTTAATAATGGAAAATAATTTCATTCAAATGGCTGCCTCGGCTGGCCATGCAGTAGCCTACACGATCGGTCCAATTTATAAGCACATTATCGATTGTGTGCAGCTGTATTTCACCAATGGCTTCACGAATATTGTCTTTTAAAGCGTCAATTGTCTCTGGCTTGTTGGCGTAACACTTATCTTTCAGGGCACCCCACAAATAATAGTCCAACGGTGTCAAATCGTAGCTCCGAGGTGGCCAAACGACATCAGCTCTGCGGCTGATAACGCGATCTTCAAAAACAGGGCGCAAAACATCGAGTGTAGCTTCGGCTGTGTGGCACGTAGCGCCGTCCTGTTGAAACTAAATGTTGCCAATATCCTTCTGTTCAATTTTTGTGAACAAAAATTCGTTCAACATGGCCCGATAACGATCGCCATTGACTGTAACGGCCACTCCTTGCTCATTTTCGAAGAAAAATGGCCCAATTATGCCTCTGGACCAAAATCCGCACCAAACAGTGACTCGTTTTGGGTGTATCGGCTTTTCAATGTATGCGTGCGGGTTTTCTGTGCCCCAAATGCGACAATTTTGCTTGTTTACATACCCGCCAAGATCAAAATGAGCTTCATTTGAAAAGATGATTTTTTTTTTGGCAAAATCGGCATCTTCTGTAAGTCGATCGCAGGCCCACTTAGCGAAGCGAAAATGCATTGGATGGTCAGCTGGCTTCAACTCCTGAACCAATTGGACTTTGTATGGCGTGATACCAAGGTCGTTATGCAAAATTCGTCTCAATGATGCCTACGAAATGTTCAATTCTTGAGAACGACGGTGAATTGATGTTGATGGCGCTTCACGCACACTTTCTGCCACAGCAGCAATATTCTCGGGTGTACGCACTGTTTTTGGCTTTTCACGCTTTGGTTTATCGATGAGGATGCCAGTTTCTTTAACTTTTTTCACAAGATAACGAACATACGGAGCTGACGGTGCATCTCTTCTTCCAAAATCCGTACGCAATTTTCGCACACATTCTGCAACATTACCATGATTTTCAAAGTAATGTCGCAATATTTTCCAGCATTGTTCAAGCGTATACACAACCATATTCGTTCAGCGGAAGATAAAACTAATTATCTGTCAAATCAGACATGAGCTAAGTGTTATCATTCACGAAATAAGCACTAGTTGAAAAAAAAACGTTAGATGGCGGACCCTTTAGATATATATCTGATATCTGAAACACACTTCACTTCGAGAAGTTTTTTCTGAATAAGAGTTTATGACCTAATTACTGCAAATCACCCAAGTAATCGTGCGCATGATGGTTCCCGAATTCTTATAAAATCGACAATCAAATATGAAATTCTTCAAGAATACAATCTGCCTACTATTCAAGCTGCAGGTGTAAAAATAAATTGTGATAATGACGCTGTCTCCATTTATGCCTTATATTCCCCTCCTAGACATAACATCAATTGTCAGGATTACTTAAATTTTTTTGTAAATTTAGGAACGCGATTTATTGTTGGTGGTGATTACAACGCCAAACATACGTGGTGGGGCTCTAGAATTCCAAATCCTGAAGGTGTAGAGCTATATAAGTGCATCCAAAAATATCATTATTATTCTGTTTTGTCTACAGGAAGACCTACATACTGGCCATGTGATATTAACAAAATTCCGGATCTTCTAGATTTCGTGGTATATAAGAGAATATTAACAAGATGTTTGGATATTAATTATAGCGATGAATTGAGCTCAGACCACTCTCCAATTATTTTTAATTTTTGTACAGTATTACAATCAATACAAAAAAAATAAATATTTTATCTCCAAAATCTGACTTGGAGGCATTTAAATACTGGATAGACAAAAAAATTAATTTAGATTCATCCATTAATATGATACACAACTTGATACAGCTGTTGAAAAATTTAATTCATGAAGCGGCAATTTTGTCAACCCCTGTCGAAGCAGCTAGAAATAATCGAGATAAGGTAGTAATTTCGGCTGAAATTCAAGCAGTATTTATAAATAAAAGAAGATTGAAAAGAATTTGGCAGTCTTCGAGAAGTCCAATTGACAAAAGAATTTTCCGGGCCTCCAAAGACGTAAAAAATCGTATCCGAGAATTCAAAAACAAAGGGACGGGAAACTTTCTTAAAAGCCTAAATATTCATGTCTCTAAAAATGATGAAAACTTTCTTTGGAATGCGACAAAATATGTAAAGCGACCGACTAAAAGAAACATCCCTATTAAAGATATAAACGGAACCTGGTGCAGATCTGATAAAAACAAGGCAGATGCGTACTCCAAATTATTAGAAAATGCATTTCAGGCATTTAATTTTAATAATAATGATGATGTTACAGAAATAGAACAGTTTTTAAGTCGTCCTTGTCAAATGGATCTTCCGATTCCTCAAATTCCTCCTAAAGAAGTCCAAAAAGAAATTGAGATGCTTAGTAGCAAAAAACTCCTGGATATGACCAAGTAACTGCAAGAGTGGCTTAAACACAGCTGTTGAGTATGAGGGTTTATTTTAATTATACCCTATACCACTATGTGGTTTGGGTATAATGACTTTGTGCTGCTGTTTGTAACAACCAAAAATATTTGACCTAGACCCATCTTTAATTATACCGATCGAATCAGAATCACTATCTGATTCGATTTAATGATGTCCGTCCGTCCGTCCGTCTGTGTGTCCATGTAAAGTTTGTAATCAAACTGCAGGTCGCAAATATGAATATATTTTGATGAAATTTGGTATATAAGCTTTTATCGGCCATGGGATGAACGCTATTGAAATTGGTGAGAATCGGTCCATGTTCAGACCTAGCCCCCATACAAATGACCCCTATGAAATCGACTTAAATTGTCATAAGATCCAAATTATCATATAAATCTTAGTCAAATTGGGTTTGTATGTGTTTATTACATCCATTAATCAGTAGTCCAAAAATGATCCCTGTGGGACAACTCTTAGTCTTAGGCCCCATATAGAGCTGCTTCCCGATCTTCAGTTAAATCTATTAAAAAACAAAAATGTTGCACTGATTCTTCTCAAATTTTGTTTGTATATATTTTTGCAAAATACAAGAGACCTTACCAAACATGGTCAGGATCGGTCCATTTTTGGGCCTAGTCCCCATATAGATATAGCATCCGTTATGATCTTTTTCATATCTGCAGACAAATAAATTTATGAAAATCCCACTCAAATTTGGTTTATGCTTATTTTCTATGTCCAGTTAGCTGGGCCTATGGGGTAGGGTCTCTAAACGCATGGTATAGGGTATCCTATAGTCGGTCTAGACCGACTATAATTTTCTTACTTGTTTTATTTAAAATAAATTTTATTTAAAAATAATAAATTTTACAAAGTTTTTATAATCGTTAGAGTTTACGAATTTGAAGAATTTTTAATACGTGGTTGGTGACGTGTTTCGACGTGATTAAAGTTAAGTGAAAGTCAAAAATATTTGCTAAAAAGGTTTTACATAAGTTTCTATTTGTCGTCAAATTACAAGTATATATGTACATTAGCTACACAATTGGCGCCAAGATAAAAACCGGCTTTGAGCGTAATAAGAAACAAGTACATACATACATTAGTTATAAATAAGATAGAAACCGGCTGTGAGTGTAATTAAACAAAAAAGACAAGAATGTACACAGGGAAAGATAACTAAAAGAAAGATTAACTTATTACAATAAAAAATATAGTTGTTCGCCAACATTCTCCCCCACTAAGGACGACAGTACTTAAATTGTTTAATCATCATCAGGATTCGAGGGTGAATCAGTTTCCATTGCATCTAAACAATCATTTGTTGGTAGGAAAGCAATTTTTTAAATTGGACGCTTTAAAGTTTTGCCGTTTGAAAATAGGGTTACCACTCTTACACAACCATCTTTGCCAGGATGACCATTCTGAATACGTGCGAGAGTCCAATCGCCCGAGCCACATCGCTCATCAATAACTACGACCAGGTCTCCAATTTCAGAGTTTTTCTTAAGTTTTAACCATTTTGGTCCAGCTTGGAGACGGCACAACCATTCCTTTGTCCAACGACGCCAAAAATTTTGCTTCAGCTTTTCAACCGCTTTCCATCTGTTAAGGCGGTCGATATTAATTTCGAGCAAATCTGCTTCAGGGACACATATAGTTGGTTCTCCAATTAAAAAATGAGCAGGAGTGAGAGCGTTGTAATCCGATGGCTCAGAACTGAGTGGGCAAGGCGGTCTGGAATTGAGGCAACTCTAAATTTGAGCCAAAAGAGTTGTAAGTTCTTCAAATGTTAAGATTCGATTCAACATGATTCGTTTTAAATTTTTTTTTTGTAGATTTCACTCCCGCTTCCCACAGACCACCGAAGTTTGGTGAAGCTGGTGGAATAAAATGCCACGTTGTGTCATGTGAAGCAAGCGATTCAAGCATACCTTCGGGAATTGACGACTTGTTTCGATTGTAAAGAATTTGAAGCTCCTTATTTGCAGCTATAAAATTTGTGCCACAGTCTGAATAAAGATCCGTGAAATTACCACGTCAAGCAACAAAACGCCGAAACGCAGCCAGTTGACAAACTTGTGACTGCCTCCAGATTCAACGCTTTTGTTACCATGCTCACAAATAAACATATGTACCCTTTTGTTGTAACTGAGTTTCGAGACGTAGACTGCCTTATTGTTATTGGCCCAGCATAATCAACACCACTATGCTTGAAGGGGCGCGCTGGCTTTAGACGAACACTAGGTAGATTTCCCATCAATTGCTGAGCAGCATGAGCATTATATTTGAAGCACGTTGTACATTTTCTTAAAACCAGCTTAGCAATATTTCTCCCATTTAAAACTCAATATTCTCGGTGGACGTACGACTGCATTTGAGTTAAGCCACCATGAAGAGTTTTAAAATGTGCATCTAGAAAAATGAGATACGATAATGGATTTTGTTTTCTAAGAAAAATAGGGTGTTTGGCTCCAAAAGTTAATTCAGAATTTTGAATTCTACCACCAACTCTTAATATTTTTGAAGAATCGAAAAATGGTACCAGTCTAGCAAGAGCACTATTTGTTAATATATGACCTTTCTTTTAAAGCTCAATGATTTCATCAGAAAAATCGACTTCTTGTGAACATTTAATAAGAGAAAATCGAGCGTAGTTCAGCTCTTTGGTAGTTAAAAATGCTATCATCTTACTGAGACCGTTTTCTAGTGATTTATTACGATAAAATGCATAAATAAAATTATTTTTAAAGCGGATTACGTATGCGGCTACGCGGACAAGTTTGCTCATAGATGAGAATGCGGTTAATAAATCAGGGTAATCTTTAACTTTTACCTCAGCCGAAAGCGTATTTACAACAGGAACTTCATCGATATCATCAAAAATAAGTTTTGGTTGCTTTGGCCATTTTGAAGATATATCACTAAGCCACTTAGGACCACATAGGTCACATTGCATAGGTCATGTTGCACCAATTCATTCGAAGAAATACCTCGTGAGGTACAGTCAGCAGCATTATCACATGTTGAAATATATCGCCATTGAGTATTTGTTGATTTGCGTTGGATTTCAGCCACCCTATTTCCCACAAACACAGGCCACCTCGATGATAGTCCATGAATCCAAGACAGTACAGTTGTACTATCAGTCCAAAATAAAACTTGAGAAATTTCATGATCAAGTGAAGATGTAATTCTTTCAACCAAATTAACTAATAAATTGGCACCACACAGCTCCATTCGAGGTATTGTTAAACGCTTTAAGGGTCCAGCCTTAGTCTTTGATTGAAGCAAACTTATTTGTACAAGTCCACTTTTAGAGATAGTTTTCGCATAAACTACAGCAGTATAAGCAAGTTTAGACGAATCACAAAATCCGTGAATTTCAACCTTTACATTCTTATTAAACCCAATCCATCTTAGTAATTTTATTTCCTGGAGTTGTTTAAGATTTATTCGATATTCTAACCATTTAGATTTCAGTTTATCAGGGAGACTATCATTCCAATCAAACCTAATAACCACAAGTTTTGGAATTCTATTTTTGCTAGAATTGTAGTAGGTGATAACTATCCGAGAGGATCGTAAAGTTTTGCAGCATATGACAACAAACTTCTTTTGGTTACTTTAGTATCATTTTCTCCAAAGTCCATTTTCTCAGATTAAACTTGCCTGATTTTAATAATTGACACAGTTTGTATAAATTTCTAGAGCTTCATTTAGATTATCTGCACCTGAGATGACATCATCTACGTAAGTGTCAGTGTTAAGCACCTTATTAGCTAAAGGATAGTTTTCGTTTTCATCGGTTGATAATTGTTTTGAAACACGTATAGAGAGAAAAGGGGCTGGACTTGTGCCATATGTGACGGTAGATTATTTGTACATAAAGATCTGATTTGACTTTCTCCACAAAAATTTGTTGGTACTTCCGTTGTTCTTCAACAACTAAAATTTGTCTAAAATTTTTTTCTAGATCTGCCCTAAACCCTATTTTAAAACGCCTCCACCTTGTAATAATGGTGGGAAGGTCATTTTGTAGTGCTGGACCAGAAGCTAGTTCTTCGTTTAAAGACGATTGGAAGGCCCATTTGCAACTACCATCAAACACCACTCTCAATATAGTAGTAGAGCTACTCTCTTTCAGAACGCCGTGGTGGGGTAAAAAGAATCCAGGTTCTAAATCACAAGGATAACTGCCAAAAATTTTCATATGTCCTAGATGTTCGTATTCTTCCATAAAGTCTTTATATAGTTTTTCAAACATGGGCTTAGCAGAACATTTAGCTTCAACACTTTTTAAACGGGAAAGAGCACTATAATCAGTATGGTTAAAAATTGGCAAGGGTTTGCCTCTAAGTATAGATTTAAAGGGTAATGAAACTGTATATCTACCGGTTGAATCTCGAGTTGTTGTATTTCTAAAATGTTTTTCACACAATTCTTCTTCTTCAGTCATAGCTCGTTTTTCTAATAATTCTTCTTGCTCTCAAAAGGCACGCAATTGTTGATCTAATGAACACACATTAACATTTATTTTATTTTGATATGAAATAGTAGTAGTTGGACCAGAGACTATCCACCCAAAGTGTGTAAGTTGCAAGAAAATTCTTCCATCAAATTTTTGTTGTTTAGCCAAAACAATATCTCCGTATACATCACCACCAAGGATCAGGTCTATTTCACCAACTTTCGAGAAATGAGGATCGGCCAACACAAAATTTTCCAGATTAGGTAATGTTCTTTCATCAACAGATAACGGTTGATAGGAAGCAGTTTTTGGCAAAACAAAAGCCTTACAATTCATCTTGAAATCTGCATCAGAATTAGAAAAGAGGGTAAAGTTAACATATTTTCTTGAGAGATAAGATTGATTTCCACCAAGACCACTTATTTGAGCATACGTTTTGCTCATTGAAAGTTTTAAGGTTTCAGCAGCCTTTTGTGTAATTAGGGTAGCTTGAGCACATTGATCAAGAATGGCCCGAAGATTAAAAATACCATGTGTAGTTTTTAGAACAACTTGAATCGTGGCTAATAGAACTTGTGGTATATTTCCGTTATTGAGTGTACCGCAGTTACAAACAATATTAGCTGACACACTTTCGTTACACTGTGTGGAGGTTGAGGTTGAGAGTGAGAAGTTGACGAATTTGAAATGGCTCGTTGTTGAGAATTGTTAATTGCACTATTGCTGGTTGTATAAGTTAAGGTACGGAAGTGCAACCATGCCAAATTCCTGACAAAATTAAAATATTTGCAAAATGAGCGCTACACGCGCAACAAAAAACATTAAAATTATAAATTCATAGCAGACGCTATCTTGCATTTTGTTTAACATTCCGTTAACATGAAATGTGAACCCCAAAATATTTCTCTAAAAATGAGCGCTGCACGCGCAATAAAAAATTTATAAGTTAAAATATTTAACTTGCCCCAGACGCTACCTTGCATTTTTATTTTTACCTTTCGTTCACACGAAAGTGTGACGCTGGTTATGCTGACAAGCATAATTGTTTTTATTTTTATTTGCATTTGAAGTTGTGGATCTCCTTAAATATGTTTTGAAAAATTATTAAAGAATTAGTTCAATTTCGGCATTCAACTCAGCTCGCATAGCGAGATAAATATTTTGTAAAAACATTTAAATAAATTTGAGTAATTTTTAAAATAATAAACTTTATGAATAGTAAAATTAAATAAATTTAAAATATTTAATATTAAAATATTAAAATACAAGTTAAGTACCAGCATTAAATCTTTGTTTTAATTTGTCGGAATTGGGCACGAAATTAATTGGCGCCCAACGTGAAACTAGAAAAAGGGCACATAGTGCTCAAATAAATATTTTTTAAAAATAATAAAGTTTTGGACTAAAGGCACATAGTGCTCAAATGAATATTTTTTATATAAGGTTTTGAACTAAAAATAAAAGAACATAGTGCTCAACAAAAAAAAGGTTTTGAAAGCAAAATAAAAGAACATAGTGTTCAAAAAAATATTTAGTTTTGAACAAAAATAAGCACATAGTGCTCAAATAAATATTTTTTAAAAATAATAAAGTTTTAAACTAAAGGCACATAGTGCTCAAATGGATATATTTTAAATAAAGTTTCGAACTGAAAATAAAAGAACACAGTGCTAAAAACTCAAATAAAAATTAAACAACGAAAGTCACAAGACTGTGAAAAAACCCAAAAGTTTAAAAGCAAGCTGAAATAAATAAAGTCGAGGTAAATCCCAACTGCCAAAGGAAGGAGCCTAATTTACTTTTATCCTACAAGTCATATTACTGCAGCTGAGGAACAACATGAGGAATTATTTGTAAGCATTAGAATTAAAAACTTGTGTTATTTTATTATTATATTTCCTACCATTTTGTTTAAAATTTTTTAAAAAAAATTAGAATTAAAATTTATAAAAAATTGGCCTACATAGTTTGGATTTTAAAATAAATTTTAATTTTATAAATTAACAAGCAATAGTTTTCGGAATTAAAGATTTTTTTTTTGTGTGTGATATTTGATAATTTCTCAAAACTTTATGGACAGTGAAGAAGTGGTCAGAAGAACAGAGGAACTTTCAGCTAGGATAAGAGCGTTAGTAATTTCTGACAGGCAAGTGAAAAACACAGTAAGAAATACGGATAGTATGGACCCAGAAAATTTAAGAGTACTTTTAGATACTGCTATTCAGCAGGCTGTTCAAAGAAAAAGAAAGAAGATAAGAAAAAAAAACTTTATAAACTTTATAAATTTTTTTTAAATAAATTTTTAACACGAAAATTTTTTTACAAAGAGCAAAAAATATAAATGATTATTACAAGGACGAAAAGTGCAAAGAAGGAAAAGAGTGTTATAAAAGATTACCACGTATAAAAACTTGGTTTTATTTTTTTTTTATTATTATCTTACAAAAATAAAACAAGAAGTTGTTAATAAAAAAGAACAAGCAAATTAAAGCATAACTTTTGAAGAAAAATTTTGGCATTTGATTAAGACTATTTTTTTACAGCAGATCGAAATTTACGTTGAAGATAACACTTTTCCACAGGCAAATTCGTTAACAGTAATACATCATTTTTATTATATTATTATTTTTTTTATACCACAAATTATTCAAAAATTGTTTTTAATAAATTAACTTAAAATTGTAAAACAAAAATAATAAATAAGTAAATTAACCTAAAATTCTGAATTGTAAAACAAAAAAAAAAAGAAAATTTAAAATTAAATTTGGATTCGGTGAATTCGCTAATGGAACAAAAATTCCCATGAACACCGAAGAACCCTTTTTTTTAAATAAAATAAACACCATTAATTATTCAAATTTATTTTTTTTAATAAATAAATTAATCCAAAATTTTGAATTGTAAAACAAAAATTAAAGCAAAAAGAAAAATGGAAAATTTGTAACAACCACATTTAATTAACCTAAACTTAAACTTAAGTCAAAAGCATGAAATTAGAAACAAAAATGACAACTCACATAGTGAGGAGATGCAACAAAATAGTTGCATCCACATTAGATTAAGCCATTTCACAATAACAACCACATTTAATTAACCTAAACTTAAACTTAAGTCAAAAGCATGAAATTAGAAACAAAAACGACAACTCACATAGTGAGGAGATGCAACAAAATAGTTGCATCCACATTAGATTAAGCAATTTCACAATAAAAAAAAACCGTAGTTAAAACACACAGCCCCGGACAGAAGGTTTATGTTAAAGTAAATAAACGTCTCGGCAATAAATTTAGTAAAACGTTTGTCGAAAAAATATTACAGCAGGATCTAGGGACAACCGTAAAGATTGATAATAAAATAGTGCACAAGGATAACATTCGCTTCCTTATTACAGGACCCTAATACTTACAACAATTATATCCACCAACTATGCTGCCATCCTGGATTATTCTACCTCACGCTATATCCCGATAGCAGATGGAAATGTAGCAATTTTTGACGCTTATGAAGTTCTGGCCCATGTAACAGACCTACTAAATTTTACAACCATAGCAGATGAGACTAGAAACCTAACAGACCTATTACCGAACTCACACATGCGGAAACTACTAGAATCAGATGTTGACCAAATGCAAAAAGCAATAGAATCCTTGCGCATACACCACAGACATGCACGTAGCATTAATATTATTGGGACTGCCCTGAAATACGTAGCTGGCACGCCGGATCACGATGGTATCGCTGAGGTGTATGATAAACAAAATGAATTAATTACAGCAAGTAACACACAATTAATTATAAACACTGAAATACAGTCTAGAATAAATAACTTAACTAACATTGTCAATAAACTTCTAAAAACCGTGAAAACTTCGGAAATAGATTCAGGATACCTCTATAGTCTGCTAAGCGAAAGAAATAGGGAAGTGCTTAGGAAACTAGATAATATAGCTCTGTCCATAACTCTGGGAAAGATGCAAATGATTAATCCCGTTTTGCTAGACAGCTCCGAAATAGAAGTCCTACAGAATGAGAACATTATCACATTTTTAATAAAATTTCCTAAAATTGTAAAATTTTTTAATAAAAAACTAATATTTCCTGTTGTTCACCATAACATTACATTATCATTCGAGACAAATGATGTAGCAAAATGTGGCTACAAATACATAATGTTGAAAAATTGTAAAAAGAGATCTATAACGTCATTTTGTGAAATATTGGGTCACAAGAACAATTCGTGCCTCAACAATTTATTAAACAATAACACAGCCGCTTGCGGCACTAGATCCGCGCACAATATGCCACCCTTTATTGAAATTGAGGATGGAATCGTCATCATAAACAACCAGCCATCCAAAGTTGTTTCCGAAAATCTAACAAACATCTTCAAAAAGGTACTTATCTCATAACCTTTGACAGTACTTTAACTGTTAATTCTACAGAGTTTAAAAATTTTCGAAAAATCGCTTTTAAAAGCCCTGAAATCCCAACCGCGCATACTGTAAACTTAACTGATCATACCACTATATTATCACTCCAGTACCTTTACGATTTAAATATCAAAAATCTGGACCATATTTCTCACCTTCACTTGAAAGTAAGAGGAACATTGTACGCCTCTGCCTCTCTTTTTCTCCTAATCCTTATAATTTGTATCGCATACATTTTTGCCAAAAGACAACGCAAAGTAAAAATTAACAATATCCTTAAAAATTACGATCAGACGAGGACGTCCGATGCTTAAAGGGGGGAACAGTTAAGGTACGGAAGTGCAACCATGCCAAATTCCTGGCAAAATTAAAATATTTGCAAAATGAGCGCTACACGCGCAACAAAAAACATTAAAATTAAAATTATAAATTCATAGCAGACGCTATCTTGCATTTTGTTTAACATTCCGTTCACATGAAATGTGAACCCCAAAATATTTCTCTAAAAATGAGCCCTGCACGCGCAATAAAAAATTTATAAGTTAAAATATTTAACTTGCCCCAGACGCTACCTTGCATTTTTGTTTTTACCTTTCGTTTACACGAAAGTGTGACGCTGGTTATGCTGACAAGCATAATTGTTTTTATTATACCCTCCACTCCAGTGTGCAGAGGGTATATATAAGTTTGTCATTCCGTTTGTAATAATTAGAAAAAAAAATTTGGACCCCATAAAATATATATATTTGTGATCCTTATAACAACCGGAGTTGATATAGCGATGTCCGTCTGTCCGTCTGTCCGTCTGTCCGTCTGTCCGTCTGTGGAAATCACGATGACGGCATCAATCGGGCAGCTAGGGTGCTCGTTGGCATAAAAAATGATTCATTAACATCCTGAAAAGTTTGCTATTTAAAATCGTCCAAATCGGTCGATTAGGGCCCGAGATTTGAATGAAGAACTAAAAAAAGTCTTGAAAAAATATAATTTTCTATGTTGTTCTTGTCACGATCACGCCCTCAATAGGATAGCTAGGGTGATAATTTTTAGTGAGAATGATTCACCGAATTCATGGGAAGATTTCTACTTCAAAAATCATTAAAATCGGTGGAACAGGTCCAGGTAAATCTATGAAAAATTAAAAAAAAAATGAAAAACATGATGTTTCCATATTGTTCCTGTTGTTATTCTAAATGTTGCATTGTTGTCATAGCTGGACTTGTTGTTTTTGTGGTCGTTGTGGTAATAATATAATAAAAACAAACCCTTTGTACATTTTTTTTGTGAACTCTGGTAGAAAATTTTAAAAGTTTCCATTGTTTTGGCATCACTAAAAAAATTTGTTAGATCATTTCTGTCATTGCCACGAGCCTGCATGCAAAATTTCAGATCGATTGGCTCACGGGAAAGGGGCTAAAAATCGATCCAAAATTTTGTCGACAAGCAGACACTACCAGTTAATATAAAGGCAGTAAATAAAGGGAGTAAAAGTTCACCAATAATTTAAAAAACAAATTTTTATGTGTTAATTTATTTAAAGAAAAAAATAATTAAATGAAATAGTAATAATAAAAAAAAATAATATACAATACAAAAAAAAAGAATATATAAATAAAATAAAATAAAGATAAATGCATTCATAGCATTATAATACATATAAAAGGTCAATGTTTTTTAACCGTAACCGTAACGAGTCAGTTGTTTTTTTTTACATGAAAATCATTTAAAACAGTTACCGAACGTAACCGGAACGTCCCAATACTTTTCATGTGAAAAAAAGGCTGACACGTTACGTAACAGTTACATGTCGCTAACTTGTTCTTTACACAGGCTACTGCTTTTGCAGCCAACTTCAAGTCTATTTATATAGTTTCGTAAGCATAACTGATAAAATTGTTTCTATTATTTTTTGCTGTAAGTAATAAATTATAAATATACTGAATTTGCAAACTAAAATGGATACATATATTGGAGGTGCTTTAATACAAAAGAGTTAACGAAACAAAATCAAAAAAAAAACAACTCTACAACATCAACAATGGCAGTCATATGTTCTTCAAATAGAAAAAAAAAACTGCAAGTGTGTTTTGTTGCCTACAAAACAAAAATAGTGTTGACAATATAACAAAATATGTAAAAGAAGTTAGTGCTATGAAATATTTTATTTTGTTTAAAAAAAAAATCGCAAAATGAAAGGCTATAATTCCATTAATAATCAAAAGGCGTTAAACTAATTTATTTATTTTTACGTTGTACTAATGCATTTTAAATAAGTAAAAGTAATTGTATATTTAAATAAAAATGCATTTGTATTATATGTTGCTGTCGTATTCAGAAAAATCAAGTAGCTGACTATACGACTACAAATGTTGCTGCCAGCAGTCGTCTATGTGTTTCATTCATGATGTTGCATTTTTTTGCGAGCAATACTTACATATATTCTAAATAAAGAAATAATAGTTCTTTTCATACTGCGAAATCTATACAAATATATGTAAAAATACTATATGTCAAATTTCAAATTTGCAATAATTGATACATTTTTTAAAGAAAATTGTATAATATGAAATGTCTTTAATTTATTTCATAGAAAACAATTTTTTGAGGTGCGTGGATTTTCTATATTTACTGTTTTACTATTTTCGTAATGAGGTTAAATGAGTTAAAAAGAATTTAAAATATTTGAAAATATTAGGTGAGGATCCTCAAGATGTAATATACGATCGGTCTAAAACTTTTCACTTAGAGCCACAGTTAAATTCGAAACAACAAAAACCCATATATTTTGTGCATAAAGTTTAACATTAAATGTGCTTTTCTAAAATGTCTATATATTTTTTCTCATTCATTTCTGACCATCTTCAATGTAAATTTACCAAAGTTTTTTTTATTGCAATATGTATATAAAACTTAAAAATTTAATATTTTTTATTGTGTATTAACTTATTATGCTGCGATTTTCATTACATCACAAAATGTTACAAATTGGCACTACTGTTTCAAAAACAGAAAACTTCTAAATCAGTTGAAAACAGTTGATCTGTAAAACTGTGTGTGAAATTGTGTCAAATAAAATTACAAATATTAATAAATATAATAATACATATATATATATATATATATATTATTAATTTTGTTAAGAATTAGCACAAAATTGATTTTCCATTTTGCATTTCATTTATAAAGAATTCTGCCATATTTTGTTAAAGGGAAAATCCATTTTTGTTATATTAAAAAAAACAGACTTGCATTTAATTTTTCCGTGACTGCCTCAATAATTGCGTAGATGCCACCACAATATTTTTTCTAATTAAAACAGTTGATCTGTAAAACTGTGTGTGAAATTGTGTCAAATAAAATTACAAATATTAATAAATATAATAATACATATATATATTTTATTAATTTTGTTAAGAATTAGCACAAAATTGATTTTCCATTTTGCATTTCATTTATAAAGAATTCTGCCATATTTTGTTAAAGGGAAAATCCATTTTTGTTATATTAAAAAAAACAGACTTGCATTTAATTTTTCCGTGACTGCCTCAATAATTGCGTAGATGCCAGCACAATATTTTTTCTAATTAAATATTAACCAATATCTAACTAGAATTATGATTTATTCCGACTAAAAAGTTCCAATTAAAAGTTATTCATCCCAATTATGAATATTCTCAAGGAATTTCTTTCTCACGGAAAATACATTTCTCGAGAAAAAAATTCCTCCAATTATAAATTCCGCGTGAACAAAAAATGATTAACTGGCATCATCGAATTTCGAAGCCACTTGCTTTGCTTAAGGTGCTATTACATGATGTGTTTTTTACATATGTACTGTCAAATTTTCCCACAACAAAAGTTGTACACATCGTGTGATACATATGAAACATTGTTTATGTACAATACATGAGGAAAGGCACATGTACATTTTTCAATTAGAGCAGGTTCTATTTTTGTATGACAATCATATGAGAATACAACACTGATTGTGGCGAAAGAAAAACAGAGTAAATTATGAAGATTAATATTGAAAGAAAAATAAATTGTTTAATATTAATTAACAATTAAAAAATATATAACTTTTTTTTAACAATAAATTTTTGTAAATTCACAAATTAAATCAGCTGTTGTTTACATTTAGAGCTTATGTCATACGTAAATACATATGCACGTGTGATAGCAAAAATTATGAATCGTATGTAAAAGACAATTTTGACAGACATGAGGAATTTCATATGGATAAAAAAAAGTGACAGTACATATGTAAAAAACACATCGTGTAATAGCACCTTTATTGACAATTTATTTTCTATTTTTTGTGTGTGTGCAAACGACCCTACAATAAATGTCCCAATAAACATTTTTGTTTGCTATCAACTTGAGGTGCATTTGAGATCAAATACATTTCTCAAATCTCCAACGTTAATTCTCAAATGCCCTCAATAGTTCGAATATAGTCTTCTCAACTTAAAAGGCACATTTTTTATATGGCGATTTTCATAGTTATCAAATTGAGAAATTTGTGATTCTCAACTTGATAGCAAAGAAATATTTCCAATCGGTATCAAATGGAAGGTACGGAATTGCCATATTAAAAAATATTATACTAATTTTAGAAATGAAAACAATGTACTTTTTTTAATGTTTCAATTTAATTTCATTATATATTTAACATTACTATGTACATATTTAACATTTTTTAAAATCTAGAATTAAAAATAAATGAATTAATTAGTTGTACATTTTTTGAAAAATTCGACAAAAAGCAAAAATAATTAAAAATATATCAATGATTTATTTGTACTTTTTTGGCATTTTTTAATTTAATTTATTATTTATGACATATTTAAATAATATCTCAGACTTAACACAAATCGTATTCAAGTTGAAAAAATGTTTGTCTCAAGTGGAGAAAAGTGTTGGATATCCAATTGAGAGTAAAAATGTTTCTCAAAGATTGGAAAAAATGTTAAATCTCAACTTGATGTCAAGTTGAAAGCAAACAAGGAGAAAAATTGTTCAACCCAAGTTGAGAATTACATTTGACATCAATTTAAGAACTTAACTTTTCTCCAACATTGGAGAAATAATATTTCAATGCATACTGGGGAATGACCGAAACTAACACATAAACAGTTTTTTCCTATTTGAAAAACATATGACTGTCATTGTTGCTGTTGTAGAGTTGTTATACCCTCCACTCCAGTGTGCAGAGGGTATATATAAGTTTGTCATTCCGTTTGTAATAATTAGAAAAAAAATTTTGGACCCCATAAAATTTATATATTTGTGATCCTTATAACAACCGGAGTTGATATAGCGATGTCCGTCTGTCCGTCTGTGGAAATCACGATGACGGCATCAATCCGGCAGCTAGGGTACTCGTTGACATAAGAATGATTCACTAACATCCTGAGAAGTTTGCTATTTAAAATCGTCCAAATCGGTCGATTAGGGCCCGAGATTTGAATGAAGAACTAAAAAAGTCTTGAAAAAAAAATAATTTTCTATGTTGTTCTTGTCACGATCACGCCCTCAATAGTGCAGCTACAGTGATCATTTTTAGTGAGAATGATTCACCAAATTCATGGAAAGATTTCTACTTCAAAAATCATTAAAATCGGTGGAACAGGTCCAGGGAAATCTCTGAAAAAGTAAAAAAAAAATGAAAAACATGATATTTCTATATTGTTCTTGTTGTTATTCTAAATGTTGCATTGTTTTCATAGCTGGACTTGTTGTTTTTGTGGTCGTTATGGTAATAATATAACAAAAACAAACCCTTTGTACATTTTTTTATCAACTCTGGTAGAAAAATTTTAAAGTTTCCATTGTTTTGGCATCACTAAAAAAATATGTTAGATCATTTCTGTCATTGCCACAAGCCTGCCTGCAAAATTTCAGATCGATTGGGTCACGGGAAAGTGGTTAAAATCGATCCAAAATTTTTTCGACAAGCAGACACTACGAGTTAATATAAAGGGAGTAAAAATTCACCAACATCTAAAGCAAATAATGCTAAAATACCTAGTTGTTAATAAAAAAAAACAATTGGGCAATTCACAATGGGTAATGTATCGTTTTTTCTCCTGTATCGTGTATCACTTTACAATAGTGTAAAACTGTTGTTGATAATTTTCACTGAAAAATCTGATACACGATCCAACTTCATTTGCTATGTTTAGTAAATGTTGTATATTGTATCATAACATATCAGTTCCAAGTGAATGCCAGTTTTTATGAAAAAGAAAAAACAAATACATAGAATATTATCAGCATAAATAATTATAAAATAAAATATGGCAAATAATGCAAATAACGCAAATACATCGATAAGTTTATTTATATAAAAATTAATGTTTATATTTTTAGTATGTATTTTCTCTTTCAGTACCAACCAAAACATTTAACATTTTTTTTTTCATTATAAATTAAAATGCAAGAGGTACGTAACTAAAACTCCAGGGTATATCTCACGACCAAAAAGCAAACACTGACAAGTGTTTTCTCTTATACAAAATAGCAGAAGCGACGAAGCGATCTTTCCTCGTTGGATCGAAAATTACTAAAGAAAGCGTTTTACAATATGAAAATACAACTGAGTGTTCACAACAAATGATTGTATTGTGTATTTCAATACAACATACAATGTACAACACCTGTTGTGAATTGCCCAAATGTAAATTTAGCAAAAAATTTATGTATTAATTTATTTAAAGAGAAAAACACAAAAATAACGTTTGATGTTGTATTTTTTGTGTGTAATATTTAAATATACATACATACACATATTAAATAATACAAATAATGTACATATATTATATATATGTATGTATGTATATTCATAGTAACTGCATGTTAGAAATAAATCGGTTATTTTATTTACATAAAATTCTGCAGTATTTTGTTGTGGGGAAAATACATTTCTTTTGTATTAACAGAGTGTCACTTCATTTTGCTCAGCGTGACTATGCCACAGTAGATGCCGGCATAATTTTTGTTTGTTCTAATTAGCTTTGCAATAGTTTTTTCTATTTTAACATGAATGTTAATATTTTCAACTAGATATCATACAGAACAATGTTAAGAGTATACACGGGTTGGTCTTTTATTTCATACGTTTTTTCATTATTCTTTTACAAATATGAACATAAGTTTTGCATATTACCCACCAATCTCACATCACACTGCAAGTTCGAAAAACTCAATACACTCACATTTTTTTTACTAATACACACACATTTTCCGCAGTGGTCACACTAATGGCACCAAATTTTTCGTGCGAATAGTGGCAGACACTAACGATGATTAATGTTACCCTGTTATAAATTTAATGCAAATTTACTGGATTCTGTAAAATTGTAATTAAAGTTTTAACTTGTTAAATCTATTATAATGATTTATTTTTTGAAATGCGCATACAAAAACGCAAGTTTGTTAATTATAGAGCATAAATATTATTAACTATTATTAAAATAATACTAATAATAATAAATGTAAACATTTTCCCTCAAACATGTGCCTGTATAATAAACTTGGTAACTCTACTTAAAATAAAATAAGAGAGAGAAGTATACAAATTTTTTCAAGTTTACGCTTCGACAACATTTTAAAAATGAGATTGCAGTCAGATGTTTGAGCATAAAATTTAATGGCGATGGATTCGACTAATTCGAACAATTTTTCGTTGATAATACGTACACAACGATTTTACAATTTCAGTGTGATGTGAGATTGGGGGGTTAACTTTTTGTTGTCTTTACAAAATAGAGTTACCGAGTTCGTCAATGAGTTTTTTGCTTACAAAACAGTTCTACATAGTTATATAGAATTATTATTCTGCTTTACCTATAAAATATCTGATTGCGATTACATCTAATTTTTAAAAATTGTTTATAATTAATAAAGCATTATTATTCACATAAATACAAAATTTCACTTTTTAAACTGAAAATAAAATTTCCAATTATAAATTAGAAAATATTAATTGAGTTTCAGAAAATCATATCAAAACGTCGGAAATAATAATTTTAAATTTAGAAATATCTTTACATATAAAAATGTTTACATTTAAAAAAAATATTGCCATTCAGGAGATATTAATAACTTTTCAGTACCGCGATTCAGTAACTTCTTTTAACGATAGTCGAATTGTAAAAAAAAAAGAAAATTGCAAAATTATCAGTAAAATTTTGAAACGATATTCGCTATTGTTAAAGTCAGCTGTTGTTGTTATCTAAAGGACAACCATTTTTGTGTTGTTTATCCAATCGATAAAAACTTAAATTTTTAGGTTGAAATGTCGTCATACATAAATAAAAATCATGAAATAGTGAAAATATTTTGCTTTAATTAAAAAACTTTTTTATATAAATAAAAAAATTAAATAGCATATTCAATTCATTATTTCATTTTCAAATAAATAAACAGAAATATTAGTAAAAAAAATAAAGATATTAAACATAAACATAAAATCATCCTGTCAAACACGAAGTAATTTGTTTTTTTCTATTCTTTGTGTTTTTCGCTTATTTTGACAGAGATGCCACTCCTTTACAATTTAAATAAATAGAAAAACAGATTTGTCGATATTAATTTAAATTCAATGAATTTAAGAAAACCTCAAATGATATTTAAGAATTGCTAACATAAAAATTGTTACATAAGTAAACGTAATTTTATGAGAATGTTATTTTTTATATATAAATTTTCAAAATTTTTTTTGGATGAAAATTTGAAGTTTTTCAGAAAATAAAGATAACATTAAATTATTTTATTTAAAATGTTTGGGACTTTTCGTTTTTTGCGTTTTTCATCCCTAATTTGATTATTTATTATTATAAATTTATTCTCTATGTTTTCAAAATATGGCAATATTTTAAAAAAAAGTTGAGAGAGCTTTTTTTTTGGTTATTATTTTGTTACTCCATCCAACCTATATGGCCACAATGAAGAAATATTTGGCCAGTTAAAAGAAACTATACAGCCATCTCCAATTAGCACGATTTAATGCATATAGCCACTCTACACAACCATTACCTTTGCAATGGAGGTTAGGGCGAGCTATTTAATTAGCAAAAACTAAATTAAACGAGAAGTTATGTCATATAACCGGAAACGCATGCATATAGGTATATAACCAAAATGCATGCCGATCAGCAACCACGATGACCAAAAAGCAAACACCGAAATAAATCCGAAATAATAGAAAAGAAGAAAACCAACCCAAAGAATTTGCTGAAATAATTTGGTATTAAGTTTAACAAACCGAGGTGGAGGGTATCAAAGATTCGGCACAGCCGAATTTAACACTCTTACATTTTTTAAAATCTAGAATTAAAAATAAATGAATTAATTAGTTGTACATTTTTTGAAAAATTCGACAAAAAGCAAAAATAATTAAAAATATATCAATGATTTATTTGTACTTTTTTGGCATTTTTTAATTTAATTTATTATTTATGACATATTTAAATAATATCTCAGACTTAACACAAATCGTATTCAAGTTGAAAAAATGTTTGTCTCAAGTGGAGAAAAGTGTTGGATATCCAATTGAGAGTAAAAATGTTTCTCAAAGATTGGAAAAAATGTTAAATCTCAACTTGATGTCAAGTTGAAAGCAAACAAGGAGAAAAATTGTTCAACCCAAGTTGAGAATTACATTTGACATCAATTTAAGAACTTAACTTTTCTCCAACATTGGAGAAATAATATTTCAATGCATACTGGGGAATGACCGAAACTAACACATAAACAGTTTTTTCCTATTTGAAAAACATATGACTGTCATTGTTGCTGTTGTAGAGTTGTTATACCCTCCACTCCAGTGTGCAGAGGGTATATATAAGTTTGTCATTCCGTTTGTAATAATTAGAAAAAAAATTTTGGACCCCATAAAATTTATATATTTGTGATCCTTATAACAACCGGAGTTGATATAGCGATGTCCGTCTGTCCGTCTGTGGAAATCACGATGACGGCATCAATCCGGCAGCTAGGGTACTCGTTGACATAAGAATAATTCACTAACATCCTGAGAAGTTTGCTATTTAAAATCGTCCAAATCGGTCGATTAGGGCCCGAGATTTGAATGAAGAACTAAAAAAGTCTTGAAAAAAAAAATAATTTTCTATGTTGTTCTTGTCACGATCACGCCCTCAATAGTGCAGCTACAGTGATCATTTTTAGTGAGAATGATTCACCAAATTCATGGAAAGATTTCTACTTCAAAAATCATTAAAATCGGTGGAACAGGTCCAGGGAAATCTCTGAAAAAGTAAAAAAAAAATGAAAAACATGATATTTCTATATTGTTCTTGTTGTTATTCTAAATGTTGCATTGTTTTCATAGCTGGACTTGTTGTTTTTGTGGTCGTTATGGTAATAATATAACAAAAACAAACCCTTTGTACATTTTTTTATCAACTCTGGTAGAAAAATTTTAAAGTTTCCATTGTTTTGGCATCACTAAAAAAATATGTTAGATCATTTCTGTCATTGCCACAAGCCTGCCTGCAAAATTTCAGATCGATTGGGTCACGGGAAAGTGGTTAAAATCGATCCAAAATTTTTTCGACAAGCAGACACTACGAGTTAATATAAAGGGAGTAAAAATTCACCAACATCTAAAGCAAATAATGCTAAAATACCTAGTTGTTAATAAAAAAAAACAATTGGGCAATTCACAATGGGTAATGTATCGTTTTTTCTCCTGTATCGTGTATCACTTTACAATAGTGTAAAACTGTTGTTGATAATTTTCACTGAAAAATCTGATACACGATCCAACTTCATTTGCTATGTTTAGTAAATGTTGTATATTGTATCATAACATATCAGTTCCAAGTGAATGCCAGTTTTTATGAAAAAGAAAAAACAAATACATAGAATATTATCAGCATAAATAATTATAAAATAAAATATGGCAAATAATGCAAATAACGCAAATACATCGATAAGTTTATTTATATAAAAATTAATGTTTATATTTTTAGTATGTATTTTCTCTTTCAGTACCAACCAAAACATTTAACATTTTTTTTTTCATTATAAATTAAAATGCAAGAGGTACGTAACTAAAACTCCAGGGTATATCTCACGACCAAAAAGCAAACACTGACAAGTGTTTTCTCTTATACAAAATAGCAGAAGCGACGAAGCGATCTTTCCTCGTTGGATCGAAAATTACTAAAGAAAGCGTTTTACAATATGAAAATACAACTGAGTGTTCACAACAAATGATTGTATTGTGTATTTCAATACAACATACAATGTACAACACCTGTTGTGAATTGCCCAAATGTAAATTTAGCAAAAAATTTATGTATTAATTTATTTAAAGAGAAAAACACAAAAATAACGTTTGATGTTGTATTTTTTGTGTGTAATATTTAAATATACATACATACACATATTAAATAATACAAATAATGTACATATATTATATATATGTATGTATGTATATTCATAGTAACTGCATGTTAGAAATAAATCGGTTATTTTATTTACATAAAATTCTGCAGTATTTTGTTGTGGGGAAAATACATTTCTTTTGTATTAACAGAGTGTCACTTCATTTTGCTCAGCGTGACTATGCCACAGTAGATGCCGGCATAATTTTTGTTTGTTCTAATTAGCTTTGCAATAGTTTTTTCTATTTTAACATGAATGTTAATATTTTCAACTAGATATCATACAGAACAATGTTAAGAGTATACACGGGTTGGTCTTTTATTTCATACGTTTTTTCATTATTCTTTTACAAATATGAACATAAGTTTTGCATATTACCCACCAATCTCACATCACACTGCAAGTTCGAAAAACTCAATACACTCACATTTTTTTTACTAATACACACACATTTTCCGCAGTGGTCACACTAATGGCACCAAATTTTTCGTGCGAATAGTGGCAGACACTAACGATGATTAATGTTACCCTGTTATAAATTTAATGCAAATTTACTGGATTCTGTAAAATTGTAATTAAAGTTTTAACTTGTTAAATCTATTATAATGATTTATTTTTTGAAATGCGCATACAAAAACGCAAGTTTGTTAATTATAGAGCATAAATATTATTAACTATTATTAAAATAATACTAATAATAATAAATGTAAACATTTTCCCTCAAACATGTGCCTGTATAATAAACTTGGTAACTCTACTTAAAATAAAATAAGAGAGAGAAGTATACAAATTTTTTCAAGTTTACGCTTCGACAACATTTTAAAAATGAGATTGCAGTCAGATGTTTGAGCATAAAATTTAATGGCGATGGATTCGACTAATTCGAACAATTTTTCGTTGATAATACGTACACAACGATTTTACAATTTCAGTGTGATGTGAGATTGGGGGGTTAACTTTTTGTTGTCTTTACAAAATAGAGTTACCGAGTTCGTCAATGAGTTTTTTGCTTACAAAACAGTTCTACATAGTTATATAGAATTATTATTCTGCTTTACCTATAAAATATCTGATTGCGATTACATCTAATTTTTAAAAATTGTTTATAATTAATAAAGCATTATTATTCACATAAATACAAAATTTCACTTTTTAAACTGAAAATAAAAATTCCAATTATAAATTAGAAAATATTAATTGAGTTTCAGAAAATCATATCAAAACGTCGGAAATAATAATTTTAAATTTAGAAATATCTTTACATATAAAAATGTTTACATTTAAAAAAAATATTGCCATTCAGGAGATATTAATAACTTTTCAGTACCGCGATTCAGTAACTTCTTTTAACGATAGTCGAATTGTAAAAAAAAAAGAAAATTGCAAAATTATCAGTAAAATTTTGAAACGATATTCGCTATTGTTAAAGTCAGCTGTTGTTGTTATCTAAAGGACAACCATTTTTGTGTTGTTTATCCAATCGATAAAAACTTAAATTTTTAGGTTGAAATGTCGTCATACATAAATAAAAATCATGAAATAGTGAAAATATTTTGCTTTAATTAAAAAACTTTTTTATATAAATAAAAAAATTAAATAGCATATTCAATTCATTATTTCATTTTCAAATAAATAAACAGAAATATTAGTAAAAAAAATAAAGATATTAAACATAAACATAAAATCATCCTGTCAAACACGAAGTAATTTGTTTTTTTCTATTCTTTGTGTTTTTCGCTTATTTTGACAGAGATGCCACTCCTTTACAATTTAAATAAATAGAAAAACAGATTTGTCGATATTAATTTAAATTCAATGAATTTAAGAAAACCTCAAATGATATTTAAGAATTGCTAACATAAAAATTGTTACATAAGTAAACGTAATTTTATGAGAATGTTATTTTTTATATATAAATTTTCAAAATTTTTTTTGGATGAAAATTTGAAGTTTTTCAGAAAATAAAGATAACATTAAATTATTTTATTTAAAATGTTTGGGACTTTTCGTTTTTTGCGTTTTCCATCCCTAATTTGATTATTTATTATTATAAATTTATTCTCTATGTTTTCAAAATATGGCAATATTTTAAAAAAAAGTTGAGAGAGCTTTTTTTTTGGTTATTATTTTGTTACTCCATCCAACCTATATGGCCACAATGAAGAAATATTTGGCCAGTTAAAAGAAACTATACAGCCATCTCCAATTAGCACGATTTAATGCATATAGCCACTCTACACAACCATTACCTTTGCAATGGAGGTTAGGGCGAGCTATTTAATTAGCAAAAACTAAATTAAACGAGAAGTTATGTCATATAACCGGAAACGCATGCATATAGGTATATAACCAAAATGCATGCCGATCAGCAACCACGATGACCAAAAAGCAAACACCGAAATAAATCCGAAATAATAGAAAAGAAGAAAACCAACCCAAAGAATTTGCTGAAATAATTTGGTATTAAGTTTAACAAACCGAGGTGGAGGGTATCAAAGATTCGGCACAGCCGAATTTAACACTCTTACTTGTTTTTATTTGCATTTGAAGTTGTGGATCTCCTTAAATATGTTTTGAAAAATGATTAAAGAATTAGTTCAATTTCGGCATTCAACTCAGCTCCCATAGCGAGATAAATATTTTGTAAAAACATTTAAATGAATTTGAGTAATTTTTAAAATAATAAACTTTATGAATAGTAAAATTAAATAAATTTAAAATATTTAATATTAAAATACTAGTTAAGTACCAGCATTAAATCTTTGTTTTAATTTGTCGGAATTGGGCAGGAAATTAATTGATACATATTGTGAAGTGTAGTGTGGTGATATTGTTGACAGGTTTGACAACGAGATGAAGTACGACACGAATAACTTAAATGACCCACGTTTAAACAATTACGACATATTTTCTTTGTTCGCATAAAATCGCGTTTCCCATCAGATGACATTGCCGTAAATTTGAAACACTTGACCAAACTATGGCGTTTATTGCAGCAAGGACAGTTAGCGTCGTTAGTAGTAGTAAGATGCACATTTCGACGAAAGTTATTTTTTGTTCTATTTTGTATTTGAAGCAAACATTCTTGAACTAGACGATGTAAAATTGGTTTCTGGGGTTCATTAATTTTTTCTAAAGTTCGAAAGGTGGTTTCAAGAAAACTGTACAGCAGAACGTTTAAGAGACTGTTCCCACATCTTTCGAGTTTGTTTATCAAGTTTATTGACTGTTATATAAATAAGTATAGCATCCCATCCAACGGTTGAAATTTCTAATGTATTAAGTAAAGCAAAACAATTACGCGTGGTATCTAGTATACTTGAATGCTTTCAGCAGAACCATTAGACTGAGGTATCAAAAAAAGTTTTTCAAAAAGTGTATCAACAATTTTTCTTTTATTGTGATACCTATTGTTAAGGGCGTTCCATGCTGAAATGTAACTGGCCTCAGAAGCCGGATATTCGTTAACCATATCCAATGGAGTTTTTGAGCATGAACCTTTTAAAAAATAATATTTTTGAACATCACTTAAGGCTTGATTATTATGAACAAGCGAGATGAACATATCCCTGTATGATATCCATGAAATATAATCACCAGAAAATGTTGGTATATCAATTTTCGGTAGACGGGCCTCGGTGTAGTGTGCATCACTACATTTGTTTTATTATTTATACACTTGTTAAAACTTGTTTGTTTGCTCAAAATATTCTTATATAATTTAATTACCTTTGAGTTTTCTTTATGTCAATAATTTTCATTTTGTTCATTCTAATTTTGAATTTTGAAATAAATGTTAAGTTTTTTGTATAACAAATTAAAATAGAATAAATATATCTTTATTGGCGATCCTGCAATTAAGAACCTTAAAATCAAATACATCTTTAATCAATAAATGAAGAGCTGCATACAATTTAAAATTTCGTACAACAAAAACTATCATTTGTAATGTAATGCGACTGAAAACAGTGCAGTGTGGTGAAAATAGTGCGAATACAGCACCTTATACGCAACGATAAATACTCAATATACGCAAATTTATTATCAAACTATGTTTTGGAGACATCTAATACAAATGATATCAAATTCAATCCATCTTTAATCCATCAAGTCATCTATAATCAACCTAACCCTATATTGGTCAATCATTCAACCATCTGCAATCAACTTAATCCTATATTGGTCAATCATCCAACCATCTACAATCAACTTAACCCTGTTTTGGTCAATCATATAATCTACATCTGGCTGTCAAAATTGATAAGTAACTTTACTTCTTGTTATTTAACTACATGCCAAAATCTTTAAAGAATTGTGAATATGTTTTTATTAAAATTATACAACCAACAAAATTAACTGCTCCTTTCGAAGGTCCATATAAAGTTTTAGAAAGAAGTGACAAAACTTTTAAAATTCAATATGGTAACTCAACTCGATCAGTTTCTATCGATTTGATAAAACCTGCTTTTATAAATCAAGATGACCCATTTATCCAGAGCAAGAACCATTCTAAAATTACTTATGAAATAACATAAATTTATAATTGGTTTCCGAGGGAGGATGTTATGTAGTGTGCATCACTACATTTGTTTTATTATTTATACACTTGTTAAAACTTGTTTGTTTGCTCAAAATATTCTTATATAATTTAATTACCTTTGAGTTTTCTTTATGTCAATAATTTTCATTTTGTTCATTCTAATTTTGAATTTTGAAATAAATGTTACGTTTTTTGTATAACAAATTAAAATAGAATAAAAATATCTTTACTCGGCATGCAGAGTTTCATTTCGACTGTGGGAGGGTGCAGTGAATGTGGAATGAAAAACGGGTGATTGTGGTAGTAAAGGCTTCATTAAGAAAATCAAAAACTTGTCCTCTAATTGACAATGATAAATCTTGAAATTGGTAAAAGATTTCTTCGGTAAAATATGGAATATCGTTAATGTTAATCGTATTATCGCGCACAATACTTTGCAATTGTTCATGTTTATCTTTAAATTTCAGAGTAACCGACTCAATTTCTTCAAAAACCACTTGGGCATAACCGTGAGTTTTCCCTTCTTTCAAGTCATAGCTCTGAGCTGTCCGTTTTAAGTGTTGGAACAACTCGTTTTATTCTTCATTAATAACTGAAGTGTCCGCCATTTTGAAATAAAAATAATTTCATTTAAAACATACGGTTTATACTTTTAATAAAATCACAGATGTCGGCAACAGCAACGTAAGATTTTACCAAACCAAATAAATATTCAGGCACAATAGTATATAAATCAATCTCCAATAGACAGCAAATTTCTAATTTATTTGATCCAATTAAGTCAGTATTTAGTTAAGCAAAAGCACAAGCCAACAGTTTCACAAAGCAAATCAAAAGCTCCAATATAGTATATGTTCCAAGTCAAAATCCAATAGACACAGCAAAGATCAAGGCAAAACATCAAATTCCCGGGTTTCGGCACCAATGTTGAGTATGAGGGTTTATTTTAATTTTATTTAAAATAAATTTTATTTAAAAATAATTTAACAAAGTTTTTATAATTGTTAGAGTTTAAGAAATTTAAGAATTTTAAATACGCGGTTGGTGACGTGTTTCGAGCTAAGATCAAAGTTAAGTGAAAGTCAAAAATATTTGCTGAAAAGGTTTTACATAAATTTCTATTTGTCGTTAAATTACAAGTATATATGTACATTAGCTACACAATTGGCGCCAAGATAAAAACCTAGAGCGTAATAAGAAACAAGTACATACATACATTAGTTATAAATAAGATAGAAACCGGCTTTGAGTGTAATTAAACAAAAAAGACAAGAATGTACACCGGGAAAGATAACTAAAAGAAAGATTAACTTATTACAATAACAAATATAGTTGTTCGCCAACAACTGCCAAGTAAAGGTATTCGCTGGCTTACTACAATTTTTAACTCAATATTAAGATTTCCCATTTTTCATATCAATGGAAATATGCTGAAGTGATAATGGTACCCAAACCAAACAAGCCAGAAAATATTATTTCATCTTACCTACCTATTTGTCTTTTAACAACGTTCTTAAAAATATTCGAACGAATATTTTTACGGAGGTTAACGCCAATACTGGAAGGACAACGTATAATCCCAGAACACCAGTTCGGCTTTCGACATAGTCATGGTACTCCTGAGCAATGTCATTGTATACTACTCACGGATATAAGAAATTCATTGGAACGTAAAAAATATTGTTCAGCTGCATTTTTGGACATTCAGCAGGCCTTCGGTCGAGTATGGCACCAGGGAATTCTTTTTAAACTAAAACATCTACTTCCAGCACCATATTATTTATTTTTGAAATATATAGAAGAAAGATACTTTTACGTAAAAGTCAACAGCGAAATCTGGGACTCATGTCCCATAAATGTGGGGATTCCTCAAGGCAGTGTTCTAGGACCTGTTCTTTACACCATATTTACATCTAATATCACCGTCGCAACATATGCTGATGACACATCATTAATGACAGCAAATTACGGACCTGATATTGCTTCAGAAATGATTCAATATCAATTAACTGATATTGAATTGTGGCTTAAAAATGGAATATAAAAGTTAATACTAAAAAATCCTCCCATATTATTTTTACGTTAAGAAGTCAAGAGTGTCTAGCTGTTGTTTTGAATGGCATGCAAGTTCCTAAACAAACAAGTGCCAAATATTTGGGTCTCCATCTCGACCGCCGAAACACATGGAAAAAACATATAAAACATAATAACGAGAATAATGTATTGGCTACTTAGTCCTTAATATGAGTTATCCCTGGAAAATAAACTTTTACTCTACAAAACAATATTGAAACCAATTTGGGCTTGCGGAATACAGCCTCGGAGAACCGCTAGTAATTCAAACATTGAAATTCTTCAAAGATACCAATCCAAAACACTAAGATTAATAGCAAATGCTCCTTCGTACATAACTAATGACAATATTTACAATTAAAGATTCCATATGTTAAAGACGAGATAAATAAACATGCCACAAGATACCTAGCCAGACTTGGTACTCATAGTAATACATTATCAGTATGCTTATTAAATGAAAGCGAAGAAGTGAGTTGACTTAAAAGGTGTCATATCTTAGATTTACCTGTCAGAAAATGATCTCTATACGTTATGACCTATAAATTAATACATGTGTAGATAGTTTTACTGGATAAAGATCCAGACTAGGTTAATTTAAAATAAGATAAATGTACTTATTGGCGTAAAAACAGATTGTAAATAATTAATAATTGCAAAAAAAAAAATAAAATAAAGTTATCAAGATTACATGTACATGTTTTTAATATATTTTTAGTAACAGTGTCTTTAAGATGTAATATTCCGACATCTATATGTAGCTCGTATATATTTAAGCCACTTAGAGAAATGTAATTCAGTCAATTTTACATCATTTTCAGCAAAGTAGTATATACTTCCAGAACTGCTTATCTCGGATACATTCTGGTGGATACTGTAAACGAACACTGAATGAATTCCTGCAGATTCAGCAAAAAATACACCATTTTGGTTTAAGCATACAAAATTTAGAAAAACCTATGTTCATGTTAGGAGGATGTTCGCATTTAAAACAAGAGCACAGTTCCCTTAGGTTACAAAGGATAAGCCTTCTTTGCATATGTACATTTCTTATAATGCTAACTTTGTATTTGCTCCTGGTAACATGCGACTAAATTCATCATGTTGATGAAAATCAATAACAAGTATTAAAATTTCATCAGAGATTCTTTTACCTTTCTTTTTAAATTCAGACATGATTTTTTCTTTCGATCAAGAGGGCGGAACTAGAGTTAACACTTGAATTTTTTAGCTCTACATTAGCCACATTGTCTTTCATTAACATGGCATCAAAAACTTGTGCCTTCTTTATCAATTCTGCATCCATATCAATATTACCCTCAGCAATATCGAAATGCTCAACTTCATCGTAATCTATTGCACGGTATACTTTTTCTTTTACAACGCGATTTACTTTTTCCAATTTTCGTTTGCCATATGAGGCCTTACTGTGACTAGGAAGCGATTGAAGCTATAATGGAGAGCATCCCAAATCTTCTAAAGTTTTATTAATATCCTCAACACTTTGCTTTTTTATTTGTACTAGAGTAGATTACACATCTGGATCTTCTTTGTCACTTCCACTGTTGTCATTTTCTTCAGTTTTTTCCCACATAACTTCTGACATGTTCGGCATAATTTTTGTCCTGGTTTTATGTATATTCCTGTACCAGTTAATGATTTTGCCAAAGCCAAACTTACTATCCTCAAGGATCTGTTGACAGATTTTTTGTGTTTTTATATATAAGGGGGTACGTTCGTAAATGCAGTAAATTTGTGCATCATTGCGGCAGTTATGCCAAGTTTTGTTGTTGTTGTGTGATCAGTTGTTGCAGATGCTTTGTTACTGCTAACCAATTGCACAGAGTTTGCTTTTTAGAACGTTTTGCAAAAGATAAAAAACATGTTCAGCACAATAACATTAACAAGTATTATTGAAATCTTGATTCTAAAAATGACAACTTTTTGTTAACTTATAATAAAAACAGAATTAAAAGAAAGATGAAACAACTTTTGGTTAAATAAAATAAAACGATATTATTTAAATTTGTATTAACAATTTTTATATAATGCACTACTTACTCTTCCATTCTGCACCAATGTTTATTTTTTAAGCTTCGCGCTCTATTGCATCAGTAATTAAAATGATGCCATAGTTGCAAAAATTTTCGGCAGCACTATAAATTTTTTGCTTAAAAAAACTTTTGACGTAAATCAGTGCTGCCAAGTGATGCTTTTTTGAACGTTTTACTTTTATTATGCTGCAGTGATACATAACTACTGCATTTACGAACGTACCCAGGGTCACAGCAAGTTCTTTGACTTTCAAAAATCTGCAAATAATAGTAACTGTGATGTCCACATATAGTACTTGCTTCACCCTCAATAAGGGTTATATTTGACCTAAGCAATATTAAATCTTTAAAATCATCTTTCAGTTCAGAAAAGTTTTTGAGATTTCTTATTGATGTGTCCATTAGCGTGGCCCTTTGTTATGTAGACATTTTTTAAATGGCGATTTTGGGAAATGTTGGGGTCCAGTTTATTTCCTTTCTATATAAAATTATTTAATGTGAAGTTTGGGGACAATCGGATAAAGAAAAGGCACGCCGGAAATCGATTGAAAATTTCAAATGTATTTATATTTATATATTTTTTTTTATTAGACTTTTATTAGACTTTTCAAAAAGTACATTTCATTATTAAGGTAACCTTGCAAAGCCAGTGTGGCTTGTCTGCAGGTAAGGATATTAAGAAATGTTATATGTAATTTATTAAAAAAAAATTTTTTTTTTGTTTGGTGTAACAATTTTCAAAAGAATAGTATAATAGTATATAGGGAAAATGTGACGTTTTTTTTCAGATTTTACGAAAATTTCGTTCTATAGTTTAATGTTTTCGAGAAGTTATTATACGAATCGTTGTCAGTACAAAATTATCTTTTCAAAAAGCTATATAACCTCAAAATAGAATAAAACCTCGCGAAGAAATAAGAGAAATAAGAAATGCCAGACCACTTCTGTGCCAAAAAACACTAGGTCATGAAACGTGTCGAAAATTTTTTCAACTCCAACTGATTAGCGCCATATTTTTTTGGTCTCTATACATATAAGTACTCAGATATGAAGTACTGTTTTATTACCACGTTGTTAACCTATTGCGCAATGAGAGCGAAAACGGGAAATATTTTTGATAAAATTTTGAAAACTCCTTTTTCAAGCTTTAAAAAATTTCTTAAACAAAATTTTAAAAAATGGATCTGGCACTTTTAGATTTTCTTAAATACATGTTAGAGATTAACTTCCTCTGACAGAGGAATTTACTTATTTTGCGGATTTCGAGAAAAATGAGATTTTTGTGAAATATTCAGTAAATGTGCTGCTCTTTCTAAATACTTTGCATCCAAAATTAATCAGTTTTCTACTTTTAAATGTTATATTTTATCTTAATAGCCTAGGGTTTCTGAAATAATAATATGACCCCATTAACCCTTTTGGAATTGGGGGTCGCATATGACCCCAAGTTAATAAAACACAATTTTTTCAATTTTTAAAAGCGTAACATACAGTATTATAACCAAGTGTGTAGATCTTCCGTTCCTAAAATTTGGGATAAATCCGAGAACGTAAAGCCATTATTTGCCAAGGCCATCTTTGGATTTTAAGATATTTTTAAATAAAGATTACCGACAACGAGTTTATCTATTAAACTCGATGAAACCACTAGTTAGAATTTAAGAAATATAATTCAGTTAATTGTTGTTATTTAACCCTTCAGTGCTCTTGGGATAAAAATAATCCATTGTGATATATCTTTAGTGCAATTATGTGCTTATTGCTCACGAATATAAATTAAAACACATTTTAACCAATTTTATTATAAAATTATTTTAGTTTTAAAAACTATCTTTATTTTTCTAAATAAAAAAGAAACATTGTTGAACTATAACCCAACATTGTTAAAGTAAACTTGACTTTGTACGGGAAGGATATAGTTTTTTGTATGATTCTACTATCTGGAGTAAAAACTGCTTTTCTTCTTCATTATTTGTTAACACTTTATTAAAATCTTTTATGAATTTAACGCCTCTTTCGGCAGTATCGTTTATTACAAACAATACCTTGCAGAAATTGTAGCTCTTTTTAAAATCTTCATTAGATTACCATGTCGATGGAGGAAATAATAAAAATTCTGCAGAAATACTAAAACAGTTAAATAAACTTTTAGGAGTCTGGGTCACAAAATCGCTAAAATCATTATTTATCAAATTTTCTGAATGAATTAATTATCCATTTTCGATTAGTTTCACAAATATAGCAGAATAATAAGGGTTTCATCCAGTTTACTAGAACAATACATTACTTTTAGGTATTTACTTTTTTTTTAATATGACAAAATTCAAAGTTTGGCCTCGGCAAGGAATGGGTTAACGTTGTTCGATTTATTCCAAATTTTTAGCATGGAAGATTTGCACATTTGGTTATTATATTTTAAGCGTAACATCTAAAAATTCAACAGCACTTACGAAATATTTGATTTTTTTTAAATAGTCTTTCATTAGCTTGTGGTCATATGCGACCCCAAGACCAAAACGGTTAATGGGGTCATATCATTTTTTTTTGAAACCTTAGGCTATTAAGATAAAACATAACATTTAAAAGTAGAAAACTGACTAATTTTTGGTACAAAATATTTAGAAAGAGTATATTTACTGCATATTTCACAAAAATCTAATTTTTCTCGAAACCCCCAAAAAAATCCTTGTAATCCTGGCAGAGAAATTTACTTTAAAATTCATACAGTTAATCTCTAACATGTATTTAACAAAACCTTAAAGTGCCAGATTAATTTTTTTTTAAATTTTGTTTAAGAAACTTTTTTAAAACTTGAAAAAGAAGTTTTCAAAGTTTTATCAAAAATATTTCCCATTTTCGGTCTCATTGCTCAGTAGGTTAACAACGTGGTAATAAAACAACACTTCATATTTGAGTACTTAGAGACCAAAAAAAAAATTATGGCTTTAATCAATTTGTTAAAGTAGAAAGAATTTTCATCACATTTCATGACCTAGAGTTTTTTGGCACAAAAGTGGTCTGGGCCATTCGTTATTTCTGAGCTAGTTTTGTTCGATTTTGAAGTTATATAGCTTTTTGAATAGATAATTTTGTACTGATATAGATTCATATCAACAACATGAAAAAAGTCATATTTTCCCCATATAAACATACTTGAAATTTTCAATCCATTTCCTGTGCGACTTTTCTTTATCCGATTGTACTCAAAATTCTTATTTATTAGTTTTATATAGAAAGAAAACAAACTGGACCCGACACTCCCTAAAATCGCAATTTTTAAGGACCACTCTTATGTGTACATTAGCTACTGTTTTTATTATAACAAGAAATGATTTTGGGAAGTTAACTTTATGTTGTAATGTCTCTTGTAAATAAGAATCGACAAATTCTCACTATTTATAGAAAAAAAATTTTTTTTATTTTAATTGAACATCTTTTAACAAAACAATAATTAATTAAGTTTTGATAACAAAACATTAAATCAGATTATAACAATTTAATAATCTATTAAATTACATTTTTCTAAAAACAAAATTAGAAATATCTTAATTCTAAGAATATAAGTTAACACGCTTTGATTCAGATCTGCCTAATCGGCTACATTTAGTTTATATGTAGCTTTAGTTTTTTGTGCTGCGTGTGCTACTTCGATTTTATATTTTACGTTTTTGCTAGTTTAAGTTATATGTTTGCGTTGCAATTTGTAGTCAACGCAAACTTGGTGGTAGCAAATAAATTTCGTTTAAGATCCTAACTCACCAAACGCAGTCGTTTTACTTATTGGAAAGAAATACCCAAGGAGAAGTCTACCAGACTAAATATTGGCGCCCAAAAGGAAAGAACCGTAAAATTCATCAGAAATATCAAATTATTAATTTCAACAACCACCACCACCGCCGCCAATACCACCACCACTAACTCCATGTCAAACGGAGAATTAAGAAATAAAAAATAATGTAAGTAAAGTTTCCAATTTTCATAAAGTGACTTCAAAGGGAAAAATAAAAAGAATATTAAAATTAAAAATAGTGCTGTGGTGTCCTAACTGTTTCAACTCTCAGTGTTTTGACTTTTTCTATCGAACTGAAAGTGAAAGTGTGACGGTTTTACGAAAAACAGAACTATTATATTTCTAATTTAAGAGTGGTTTGAAGGAATTGTTCGACAGTTTAAATATTATGGGAAATAGAGAAAGGATGTCACAGGAAGAAGTGCAAAGTATGATTAACAGGGCCGTAATTACGGCAACACAACATCAGTCTAGATTGTTCACAGAAAAAATGAACGAACTAATTGAGAAAAAAGCTAGTTTATAAGTTGGTAGAGTAAACGTAGAAGAGTTTGGGGAAACTGCCATAGACCCTTCAGTGGTATACAGCGAAACGCTTGACTTAGAAGAAACATTACCGGAGTTCAACGGTAAATTAGAACAATATGTCTCTTGGAGACAGGCAGCACATACGGACTATAAGGTTTATGAGAATTTTGATGGTAGTTCTAAACACTACCAAGCAGTGGCAGATGCCGTTCTGGCCTCATTTAATACAGTGAAAAATTTTCGAGCTATTATCACTCGCTTGCATTTCACATATGCGGATAAACGACCAGTATATTTAATAGAACAGGAGTTAAGCACGCTTACGCAGGTTAATAGTTCCGTTTTAGATTTTTATGATAGTGTTGAACGAAAACACCTTATTGACAAATAAGACATTGATTAGGTACGACAGTGATGTCGTACATGTGAGTATAGAAAGGATGCACTACGCACCTTTATTTCAGGTTTAAGAAAACCTCTATGCGTCATTTTATTCTCGTCACGACCTGTAGACGTACCAACAGCGTTGGCACTCGCACATGAAATTGAATCCAACCACGAGTGGTACGTTTTTGCAACAACCTTTGCTGACAGAATCGACGGGAAAATAAAAATAATGCTCACAGTATAAAGGATACTAGAAAATTCCAATAAAAAATTCAATAAAAATCAATTTAACGAGAAAAACCCATACTATAATAGGGTCCAATCTCAAAGGCACCTGGTTCAAGTCAAAGGACAAGATATTCCAGAACCAATGGATATTGACCCATCGTCTTCAAGGTTCAGACAGTACACGAGCGGTCGAAACCAAAATTTTCAACCTACAAAAAAACAATCAGAGTCGGACAGACAAACGGGGTCCAGGTTTCAGAGAATCAACCATGTGACAAATGAGGTGGAACAATAAACCATCACAACTGACGATGCAGTTCTAGATATCGAACAGGATGCTAACGATAATTTTGAAAGTATCAATTTTTTAGGGCATGCTCCCAGCTACCACTCATAGAACGGGTTCTTGCTGGGGAGCCAACAAAAATAATAATAGACACCGGTGAATCGAAAAATAATATTAGGCCATTTAAACAACTTAAAGGTATGAAGGATACCGATAATCCCTTTACACTTCACTCGATTCACGGAGAAACTGACATAAATAAAAAAATGTGCCTTAAATTTGTTTGGGAAAAAACCAAATTTTTTTGTGCTGGAGAAGCTTTCAGCATTTGATGCAATTGTGGGGTTAGACTTTCTAAAACAGGTTAATGCCAACATTGACCTGTAAACTAAAGGAAATACTGACTATTAATTACATGTCAGGCTCGGAGAAAATTTGTTTCATGAAGTGCAAAGATGTGAATCATATTGTAGTAGACATGAAAAATGTACCAGAATCCGTTAGAACCAAATTTAAGAATATTATTAACAATAACAAAGAAGTTTTTTCAGATCCAAAAAATCGCTGCCTTATAACACAAATATAGTAGCGACGATCCGGACTTAAACCGATGAAGCAATATATTCGAAATCGTATCAATACCCAATAGGGGCATCGGTCACCCTATAATAACCCAATTTGGGTCGTAGACAAGACAAGCGTGGACGAATCAGGAAACAGGAAGAAACGAATGGTGATAGATTTCCGAAAGTCTAACGATATTACTATTAACGACAAATATCCTATTCAGAATATGTCGGTAATTCTATCAAACTAGGGAAATGCTAAATATTTTACTATCCTGGACCTTAAATCTGGTTCTCATCAAATTGAACTCGTAGAAGGATATAGGGAGAAAACTGCTTTCTCAGTTAACAACGGAAAGTACGAATTCTGCAGACTACCTTTTGGGTTAAAAAATGCTCCGAGTATCTTTCAGAGATCTATCGACGACATTCTTAGGGAATAGGAAAATCATGCCACTTTTATGTCTACGACGTGATTATTTTTTCGGAATCAGAAGATAACCACCTTATTCATGTTAATTGGGTTCTCAGGAAGCTTCGGGAAGCAAATTTGTGCGTTTGTGTGGGATATCTTGGTTTCGGTAGGCATACGGAAGCCTTGAGACAAAATTTCGGCGATTCTTAGATTCGTTCCACCTTCTAACCTGTTTGAATTAAGATCTTTTTTAGGACTGGCGAGTCACTATAGATCATTTATTAAAGATTTTGCGAGAATCGCCAAACCATTAACGGACCAGCTAAAAGGCGAAAACGGGAAAGTTAGTGCAAGTCACTCAAAAAGGTTGTAATAACACTTACCGAAAGTCAATTGCTTGTCTTCTGTAAACTAAAGGAAATACTGACTTCGGAAGACCTTACGCAACAAATAAACGCTACGGACAACGACCCAGAATCAGACCATGCATAGTGAGGCGTCCCTTATACTATTCCGAGTACAGATAGTCCGATTAATTGCTACAGAAATCAAATAGTTATTGAAGAAGCTGAACAAGCCTCATTGCGTACCTTTGTAATATTTAGAAAGAAAATAAGACATAATATCCAATTTAGCGAAAAAACGAACTCTTTGAAACAATCCGGGATGCAGCTAACCCAAATGTGGTAAATGCAATATACTGCACTCTCCCAACTCTGGCATTTTTGCAACATGACTTAATCAGACAGTTTCCGGGTACTAAATTTTGGTACACAAAACTCTTTGTAACAGACATTTATGACCTTAATGAACAGAGAGAAATTTTTACTTCTGAACACAACAGAGCTCATAGAGCTGCCCAGGAAAACGTAAAACAAATATTACAAGACTATTACTTTCCAAAAATGTCAAAACTTTCAAATGAGATTGTTTCAAATTGTAAAATTTTCTCTAAAGGAAAGTCCAAAGGCACCCGAAACGACAATTCATTGGAGAAACACGAATTCTCAACTAAGCGGGGAAAATCCTACACATAGATATTTACTCCAAAGCACCCTCTCAGAGGTCACGAGATGTCTGAAACTTCAGAGAAACATCGAGGATACCGTCAACCTTATTTTGCAGGCCACTATTGAGTACAATAGGACAATCCACTCTGTTAGTGAAAAGCGACCTATCGATATAATCCACTCCGCTCCAAATGAGCTAAGAACGCTTATTGTGGAAAAAATCTTAAGTGCAAAAATTCAAACCCTCGATAATCATAACAGGGATAGGACGGATAAAAAGTTCGAGGTAGGAGATAAAGTTTTTATAAAATCCAACAGGATATTGGGCAATAAATTAAGCCCATTGTATGGAGAGGGAACTGTCGAAGCTGATTTGGGCACGATAGTTCTAATAAAAGGAAGGGTGGTCCATAAGGACAATCTGAGATAGCATGGCTCAAAACAACTTTCTTTATTCTAGGTTTCTAAACATCTTACTTATGGTAATTTTACCGATAGCAGGCAAGATCATCGACTACTCTCATTCAAACTACATCCCGATATATGATGCGAATATAATAATTTGGGATGACTATGATTACCTAAAACACTCTACCATATGAAAAAAATTTTGGAACCAGATATTAAGCATATGGCTACATTGCTTTCAGCCCTACGAATCCACCACAGACATGCCAAAAGTTTAAACATCTTAGGACCTGCCGTGAAGGTAATAGCAGGAACTCCTGGCTTCGATGACTTTGAAGAGAGCAAGTTTAGACAAGAGCAGCTGGTGGAAGCGAATAACAGACAAATAGATATAAACACTAGGATCGATCAACAACTTCGAAAACTGACGGACACGATAAACCAGGTAATCGCAGCTGAAAAGGAAAAGATAGGATGGACACTGATAAATTGTACGAAACACTTTTAGCCAGAAATAGAATTTCGATTATAAATTTGCAGATTTAATTTTGTCTGTTAGTTTAGCGAAAGTAAACGTTATCGACCTCGCAATATTTGATAGCGAGAAAGTGAAGTCACTGGTGAAGAATGGAAACATTACAGACACTAGTGTGTCGGAAGTTATGAGTATCAGTAGAATTAAAATTTACCAAAATAATGATCTTTTACAATTTGTTATTAAATTCCCTTGACCCAAGCAGCTATGCAAGAGAATAGATCTGTTCCCTGTCTCCTACCAACAAAAAATACTTTCCTTCGGAGGAGGCAACAAGGTGGCAAAATGCGGCAATCAGGTACTCTCAGTCGAAAGCTGTAGGACAGCAATCTCGTCCACCTTTTGCAAATTTCAAAACGTTACCACTTGTGCTCAACAACTAGTATTTGGGACATCTGCCGAATGTAATACTCAGTTCGATACTCTTGAGAAGGTAACGGTAGTGGATGAAGGCATTATCATTTTCAACAATGCGATCGCATTGATGGAGTCACGTACGGTGCCCCTTTTCAATTAGTTGCATTTATAACGGAACGATATTAAGATCTGTATATTTGAACTGCTCGGATTGATGCATCATATTGGAGTTAGTTGTTGCGTCAACGTATAACTTAAGTTTGTCCTTAACATATTTATAACATACATATATTTTTCATATCAATTTAATGTTCTACTTACATAAATAAAACTACATCAGTCATTTAACAACTGCATTTTTTCAAAAAACGATATATATGACATTTTGTATGGGGTACCACGCCCACTGATCTGATCCCGCCTATTTTTTCCCGAGTACTAACGTTGATAACATGAAATCACACAAAGTCCCAAGGCTTTCACTATTATACTACTCCAGTTATACAATATGAAATATTTACTTTGTATAATGGGTGCCACGCCCATTGGTCCGATCTCGCCCCTTTTCTCGCGACTTTTCAAATTAGTTTAATATGTGCATGTACATAGTTTCAGTCATTAAACTTTTTAAACCTTAAACCTTTTTTTCTTCACCTCCATACAAAAATCCCCACTGTGCGCCGTTTAAGTTATATGTTTGCATTGCAATTTGTAGTCAACGCAAACTTGGTGGTGGAAAATAAATTTATATACTATGTTATGTAAAAAAACTAAGACTCTTATGTTTAAAAGATTATCTAAAAAAACGCCATATAGCTGAGATTAAAACAAAGATACACTAAAACGCCTATTAAGTCCATACACGTATGGGATTATGTTGTTAAATGCAACCTTCAATTTCCTTTTACTAATTGTATCAAATTTAGCAAATAGCTCACAACCATACAGTAAAACGGGCATCAGGTAAGTTTTGGCAAGTAGGATTCTTATTTTCATAGACGTACAATGCTGGGTTTGCCAAAGTGCTCTAGTCATAGAGAAAGTACGACCACAAGCATAGTTAATGTGGTTCGACCACGTAAGAGTGTCATTAAAAAATATACCTGGATTCTTAGCAGATTTTACTATTTCAATTTTTTGATTATTTATAAATATATTAGGTATAATATTTAGTTTGGCAATTCGCTTTTGAATTACAATGCATTCAGATTTTTTCGGATTTATCTCTAAACCATATGCCGTTGCCCATATATAAATACCATGGATTTGCTGAATAATAGAGATAATACGTTGGTCGATTAGGGCATTACTACAACTGGTATAAAGTTGAGCGTCATCCGCGTACATTCTTACATTACAATTTGTTAAAATGCCTAAGAAGTCATTTAAGTACAGTAAGAATAATAGTGGCCCAACAATGGACCCCTGGGGTAGTGCCCCTTGCTACAGGCAGTGTCTTTGATTTTTGGATTCTAGTTTCCACATACTGATACCTGTCACGTAAGTATGTTGAAGAAAAATTAAAACATTTTTTAAGTTTGTCACAAACATTGTTATGATCCACGGTATCAAACGCTTTTGAATGATCTGGAAGTATTAAAAATCATTAAGTTTCTCTCTAATCTCCTCAACAAGTCATTTGGTTATGCATAATACGTTCGAATACTTTAGAGAGATATGGATGAATGGCTACTGGGCTATAATCGGAACCAGCTTTGGGTATTGGAATGATTTTAGCTATTTTCCAAATCTTTGGGAAATAGCTTGAAGTTAATATTTTGTTAAAGAAAACTGTTATAATTGGAACTAGCTGAGGTAACAGAATCTTAAGAAACTTTGGATTAGTCCCGTCCACTTCCATAGAGTTCGATTTTATAGACAATAAACTAGATAAAACGTCACATTGGTCTACTGCAGCAAAAGAAAGAAGAGAATTGTTATTCGAATGATTATTGATATAATAATCTTTATCTGCTTGAACCATAAGGACACATAAAAACTTTGTATTGATTGTATCGGCAACAATCGAACATGTTTCTCAATTCGTAGATTTACCGATACCAACTTCGGGTATCGCTTGCCATGTTCTTTTGGAGCCAATGGCGGAAGTAAACTTTTCAGCATAAAAATCGGATTTGTCCTTTTAATCATTTTATTTGTATTTCTCTTAGCAGTCCGATAATCCTCATGTAATGTTGTTTTAAATATTTTCCAACGTGCATACGCAAAATCTCTTTGACTAATACAATCTTTAATTTCAGATGAAAACCAGGGTTTTTGTTTATTACTAATAATTTTCGTTTTTATTGGTACAGTTAGATCAAACAGATAATTTACGTTTTGCTCCAGAAAAGGGAGTTGGTCATCTACATAATTCAAACAATACAAAACATTTCAATCAATTTTAAAAATTCTTCCTTGAGGAATCTGAAATTAATGTTTTTGAAGTCTCGATTGTGTCATGAAATGAGATCATGCTTGGAGAAACATGACGCAGACAGTTGATCATAGAGTAGTATATTAATTTCATTACCAGAATGTTTGAATCTACCAGAATGTTTGAATTAAAATCTCCTGCTAAGATAACATCATCATACAAAGCTGTTTGCATTTCCAAAGTTCGAATAAACCGCCTAGTACAATGATTCTTATTAGGCCTATAAACACTCTCTACAAGCAATTTCCTACCTTCATTGTTTATCTCGATAAATAGATACTCTGTATTATCTATGTCCTAAAAATCAACTCTACGTAAATTATATCCATTTAATGAAACATAATAGCCTGTAATTTCGGAATCAAACCATGTTTCCGATACACATATAAAATCAACACCTGAGTTTTCAAAGATCAATCTAAATTCGTCAATCTTTTTCCTTAAGATTTGAGCATTAATATGACATATTTTAATACCTTTGCTCTGATTGGCAAGGACTTTAACCATATTCGCATTATCTCTGGAACTAATTCTATGAGTATTGTTCATTGATAAATTTTAAAAATAATGAACGAGTAACGCGCAAAGTAAATATTTTGATAAAAAAGTTATTATTAACATATAAATTGTTAGTTGAACTAGTTATTGATATGAAAAAAAATTTTAATTTGTGTTATACCGAGTTTAACTTAATATAATGTAGGGTAAATCGCAGGCGATGTATACCCAACGGCAGCTTATAATCCCCTATGATTATGCTGGAGCGTTGGCAATCCCCCATGATTGATCCCTTTTGAGAAGGGAAATTTCTCTTGATTTTTTGTATATAATAAGTTTTGTAGTTTTTATGTATATTTGTTCTCTAACATAAACAAGTAGTGGAGTACTAATCCAGCCACTGAAGCCAACATACCTTTTACACGCTTCTTTATAAGACAGCCATAGAAGGCAACATACAGTCATTTTGTTATAATCAATAAAAAGGCCAAGGAAGGCACTGTTTATTTTTTTTTTATTGTTATTGAAATAATTTGGTTTTATTTCAACAACTTCGTGGCTAAAAGGAGTCACAACCCCCCCCCCCCCCTACATATGCTCCTTCGATGAAAATCTTAGAAAAGGCTATGATTAGGAAAGCTAGTGGTCTACAATTTGGCTAATGCAGTTGCTATCCACTCGTAGCAGTTCCAGCAGTAGCATCAATAAGCAAACAATTGGTTTGTAAAAGAAAGGTAATTGCGCATATTACCCAACGTAGAAGAACACTTTACATCATTGTGCATCTCGTGCCAGTGCAGCGTATTGGGTCATCTACAAGGCAAATCATCAAATTGTCAAAAGGTACAAAGGGCGAAATTGAAAGGTATGTATGGTGATATAGTATTTTATGTGGCCATAATTATTTCTCAAAAATAAGGGGAAAAAATTTTGCATTAAAAAACATTTTGGTTATAAGTGTAAAATAACCTGCGATTTTATGTATATATATACACCTATAAAGAACAGAAACAACAAAAACAAAGATCATCATTTTACATAGACATATTGCCGCCAAAAAATTGTAATCGAATTATAAAGTACCAGCTCTACAGAAAGAGAAAATTTCCCCTTTGAAATTACATTGTGGTAATAAAATAATCCCATCGATCTGGCATCTTCCCACCCACACAACTCGTTAACAAATTTTGTTTCATTCCATAGTGTTTCTCATACTCCACTTTAAAGTTATTTGTTACATCGTGATATGCACAGCAGCAACAAGAAGAAAATAAAATTAATTGAACTAAACCCCAACGATATATGTAAATGTATATGTGAACAATTAAAAAGAAAAACAATAACAAACAAAATAAACAAAAATTTTCGTAAAAAAATTTCTTAAAATAATAATTTTCGTTTTTATTGGTACAGTTAGATCAAACAGATAATTTACGTTTTGTTCCAGAAAAGAGAGTTGGTCATCCACATAATTCAAACAATACAAAACATTTCTATCAATTTTAAAAATTCTTCCTTGAGGAATCTGAAATTAATGTTTTTGAAGTCTCGATTGTAAGTCATGAAATGAGATCATGCTTGGAGAAACATGACGCAGACAGTTGATCATAGAGTAGTATATTAATTTCATTACCAGAATGTTTGAATCTACCAGAATGTTTGAATTAAAATCTCCTGCTAAGATAACATCATCATACAAAGCTGTTTGCATTTCCAAAGTTCGAATAAACCGCAATTTCCTACCTTCATTGTTTATCTCGATAAATAGATACTCAAGTAAATTTAGAGAATCTGTATTATCTATGTCCTAAAAATCAACTCTACGTAAATTATATCCATTAAATGAAACATAATAGCCTGTAATTTCGGAATCAAACCGTGTTTCCGATACACATATAAAATCAACACCTGAGTTTTCAAAGATCAATCCAAATTCGTCAATCTTTTTCCTTAAGATTTGAGCATTAATATGACATATTTTAATACCTTTCCTCTGATTGGCAAGGACTTTAACCATATTCGCATTATCTCTGGAACTAATTCTATGAGTATTGTTCATTGATAAATTTTAAAAATAATGAACGAGTAACGCGCGAAGTAAATATTTTGATAAAAAAGTTATTATTAACATATAAATTGTTAGTTGAACTAGTTATTGATATGAAAAAAATTTTAATTTGTGTTAAACCGAGTTTAACTTAATATAATGTAGGGTAAATCGCAGACGATGTGTACCCAACGGCAGCTTATAATCCCCTATGATTATGCTGGAGCGTTGGCAATCCCCCATGATTGATCCCTTTTGAGAAGGGAAATTTCTCTTGATTTTTTGTATATAATAAGTTTTGTAGTTTTTATGTATATTTGTTCTCTAACATAAACAAGTAGTGGAGTACTAATCCAGCCACTGAAGGCAACATACCTTTTACACGCTTTTTTATAAGACAGCCATAGAAGGCAACATACAGTCATTTTGTTATAATCAATAAAAAGGCCAATGAAGGCACTATTTATTTTTTTTATTGATATTGAAATAATTTGGTTTTATTTCAACAACTTCGTGGCTAAAAGGAGTCACAACCCCCCCCCCCCCCCCACATTTGGTCCTTGGATGAAAATCTTAGAAAAGGCTAAGATTAGGAAAGCTAGTGGTCTACAATTTGGCTAAGGCAGTTGCTATCCACTCGTAGCAGTTCCAGCAGTAGCATCAATAAGCAAACAATTGGTTTGTAAAAGAAAGGTAATTGCGCATATTACCCAACGTAGAAGAACACTTTAAATCATTGTGCATCTCGTGCCAGTGCAGCGTATTGGGTCATCTACAAGGCAAATCATCAAATTGTCAAAAGGTACAAAAGGCGAAATTGAAAGGTATGTATGGTAATCATCATTTTACATAGACATATTGCCGCCAAAAAATTGTAATCGAATTATAAAGTACCAGCTCTACAGAAAGAGAAAATTTCCCCTATGAAATTACATTGTGGTAATAAAATAATCCCATCGATCTGGCATCTTCCCACCCACACAATTCGTTGACAAATTTTGTTTCATTCCATAGTGTTTCTCATACTCCACTTTAAAGTTATTTGTTACATCGTGATATGCACAGCAGCAACAAGAAGAAAATAAAATTAATTGAACTAATCCCCAACGATATATGTAAATATATATGTGAACAATTAAAAAGAAAAACAATAACAAACAAAATAAACTAAAAATTTTCGTAAAAAAAATTTTTAAAATAAAAAGTCTGTGTACAAAAAAAAAAAATAATACCCATCCATCGAGATATATATGCAGAAATTGCATATGCACGTACATATGTACATACAAAAGTGCAAATCTAACTAGAAAAATATATTAAATTATATTCTTTCTAATAGTGGCTAGCAGCTTTTACATTTTTAATCCCAACAACAAGAACAACCAACGTGAAAAAAACACAAAGCAACAAGTTGAAAACCAACGGTGATGTCTTTTTTGAACAAATATAAAGACATATATACACTGCATAATGTGTAGGGTTTGGCAACCACAAAAGAAACCGGAGAAAAATTTTATTTGTGAAGTCGGTGAGTGGTAAAAAAATTATTTTCAAATAAAATTTTTTATATTATCTGGTGGATAATTTTAACAAAAAATATTACAATTTTGGAAATAAAAATTACACTGGGAGAAATTTTTGTGCAAAATTTGGGAAAAGTAACAAATGTTTGTTTCAATGGTTTAATATATAATGAAAGGAAATATTTGGAATTGAAAATTTTTGGTGTGGGTGAAGCTTCTGAGTGGAAAATTTTTTTATAATTTTTTTTTTTTGAATAAATTTTTTTTTTAAATCTTAAGGATTACAGCGTTCATTCTTTCACTGGTAGTTCAGTTGGCATTCGAATTAGTAGATGTGACGGCCGTACAAAAAATTCTTTTCTTTAGTGTACATCAAACAAAAGAGAAAATGTATAACATGTAAACAACATCTTATATGGTAATATCGTTTGCCAATTTCTGTTTGTTGCAAAAAAAAAAATTCTATTTTTAAACACTTGAGTTGGTGTTAATATTTTTCTGCCCGCATAATTTCATTCATGTATAAAGCTGTTACTCGCTCTCATTCCCACCCATGTTTTCAGCCATTAACATTGGCTTACCTTGTTCTCCTCATCGTTAGATGTAGTATTTTTTTTACATAGGAATTTAATGAATGTATGAGTGTTGGTTACACGAATGAGTGATTGCGATTTTTTTGCAAACAACAAACTGGTTTGTTGATAGATTTTTTTGTGTGCAAAAAAAATTAAAAAAGTCTTGTATAATTGGGTCTTTAAGAAGATGACGCAAAATTTAAAATCATTCAAGTTTGGGCGATTGACGTGGCGTTTAAAAGTGACACGGAACAATTTAAATAAATGGTGTACTTAAAAAAAAAAGAAAAAAAGGAAATTAGTACAGTTTTGTAAAATCAAAAGGTTTAAAAAAAAATTGTAAATGTGAATAAAAGTACTAAGTTGTAGAAAATGTGTTAAAAAAAAAATTACTAACTGTGATTTGAAAACGTTAAACATGAAAAGAAAAGAACAAACAAAACCTTACAACCAGTAATGTAAAAACCGATATATAACCTAAATATATAGAAAACTTACTTAAGTTTGACCAAAACACTTAAACTAAAAGTCGATTGTAAATTCGGAAAAAACCCGCTATTGAATATAAGACTTGCATCACCAAACTCCACAACCAGAAACCTACTGAAGGTACAACAACCTGCCTGGAGCAGCCACCGCCACCCAGCAACAGCTGAAAATTTACAATGACATTGGGTTGCAACTAAATTCGACTAAAATTAATTATTTTCAATTACCTAAACGACTAAAATTAACTAACATTTTACGATTATATTGAAACTAAAATATTTAAAAAAAAATAAAATTTCACTAAAATTAATTTTTTTCAACTAGATGGAAATTAAGAGATTTCTAAAACACATTTAGTTAGAAAATAAAAACTACTTTGACATGAAAATTTTCTAAAATAATTTAAATTAATTTTTTTATGACATTGAAATTAAAATATTTGAAAGTTTAAATTTAACTAAAAATATTATTATTCGGAAATTACAAATTTTTCTAAAACCACATATATATAAAACCTTACATACACTGTAAAGAAAATTTTTCTAAATTTAAAATCAAAACTAAAGTAAAATCGCCAAAAAATTTTATATATTGAAAATTACTTGAAAATTTAAAATTGACCTAAATTTAAAAATTATAGAAATTTAAGAGAATTCACAAATGGTACCATATTTAAAAAAAAAAAAACAAAATTTTTTTTGTTAAAGTTAAAATTAAAACTAAATTTAATATATTATTATTATTACTCTGTAGTGCTAACATTAAATTTTGCTAAAATTCAAATTTTGTTAAAACTAAAAATTTCATTAATTAAAATAATTTTTTAATATATTCTTAAGCTAAATTTAAAAATTTTCCTAAAATTAAATTTTGCTAAACTTACAATTTTGCTAAAGATTAAAATTTGGCTAAAAAAATAATATGTTGCTAAACTTAAAAATTTGTCTAAAAAGTAAAATTTTGTGGAAATATAAAAAATAAAATAAATTTTGTTAATATAATTTAAATTTTAAAAATCCTTAAAATGAAGGGTAAATAAAAACCTTATACACCCAATGTAGGAAACCAAACCAAACCAAATTTTCTTTTTATTTTGTGGGTTACCTCAAATTAAGATGGAGTCGAGGTAACATGGTAGGGAGGGCAAAAGGGGCAGAACACCTCGTCCCCAATCCCAAGGTAAGTATGGCCATCCGTCCCATTTAGCGTCCGTTTTTTTGACAGTTTTTTTTAGTAAATCGCACGTGAACATCTGTAGTGCGGTTTCCCTGGGTCTTAACAAGTCCCACCCCTCCGGCGAGCTAGGCCCCCTGCCAGCACGTGCGACCCGTTAAGGCTCAGGGAAACAGGAAGCGGAAGTTCCACCACCGCCGCACCATTACATAGAATCGTTCTCAAATTTCCTCTAGAAACTTTTAGCGGTTAGCATCAGCAGATTTACTTAAAGTCTACAGTTTTTTTTTTCTGGTGGGGGAAAAATACAAAATGGCGACCTTGAGAAAATGTAAATTCGTGATTCAGCAATTGACCACCTTTTGTACTAAAATTATAGTGCAATCAGACGAAAGCTTGACAGGTGCTGTCCTCGAAGTCAAGTTATGCGAAATAGAAAAAAGGTGGAACAAATTATCGGATACATACGAAGAATATATAACTGAGAGGACAGAAGAAGATTCCAAAGATGACATCGGGGTCCGATATGAGAAGGCAAGCGATAAATATGTGGCCGGTAAAGGAAAATTAATGGAGTTAATCAAAAAACAAGCCAGCGCTAAAGAAGATAACTCAATATCTCGAAATTCTGAGAGAACAACAAGCCAACATTCTTTGCCAGCACTAAAGTTACCCCCATGTGACACCCCAGTGTTTGAAGGAGGGTATGCTAAATGGCCTGCTTTTCGGGATATGTTCCAAGCAGTGATTGGTAAACACCCGCATCTCGCACCAGTTGAAAAGCTGTATCACCTGCATAGTAAGACTAAAGGGGAACCATACCAAATAGTAACGCGGTTCGACTTGACGGACGATAACTTCGACCTAGCGTGGGAGGCGTTGAAAAATAGGTATGAAAACCTAAGAATTCTTGCTAACCAACAAATGAAACAGATGTTTAGTGTTCCGGTAGCGCAAACTGAGACCCCAAAGTCCATTCGCCAAATACAAAGTGTACTTAATGAGAGCTTGAAAATTTTTGAAACACTTAATTTGACAAAATCTTGGGACGCGATTCTAATACATTTATGTTCAACTAAGCTTCCTGAGGAGACAATGCGGTCCTGGGAGAATAGTTTAAAAGACCATAAAGTATTTCCTACCTGGAAAGATATGAGCGACTACTTGTCAACACGAATCGAGATCCTGGAAACTGTCAGCGATCTCCGAAAACATCAAGGGCGAGAAAATCAGAGCTAAAAAAACCAGTCGTTTCACATTCAAAATGCAACAAAAGCAAAGTTTTCATGTAAAAGATGCAAACAAAATCATCCGTTAAGAGTTTGCAAATATTTTCAAGCCTTATCTGTAAACGACAGAATAAAATATGTATACGCCAACAAATATTGCGGAAATTGTTTGTCCCCAAATCATTTTAAATCCAAATGCGAAAGTATAAATTTGTGTACGCGGTGCAGTCAAAAGCACCACACCATGCTTCACCTTGATGAAGGAGAGAAGTCGAAAAAGAGACCCCAAGCATCCACCCCTTCACATCAATGGATAACCTAAGCACCCAACGTTTCACATGATGGTGAACGGCCTACAACGTCAGGCAGACAATCACAGGCGGCGCCTACCAAACTCAAACCAACAGTTTAGTTTCCGATAATATTGATCGGATCAATGCTCACTTTTCATAACACGAAGGAGCAACAATCTTACCCACTGCACTTGTTAATGTGCAGAAGTCAGGTGAATTAGTTACCATAAGAGCTCTCCTAGATGCTGGCTCTGAAAAATCTTTTATTTCGAAAAGAATTCAACAACAACTTGCAATTCCAATTGTGGCCCATAGCACCCAAATCTCGGGACTAGGGGGAACTGTAGTTGGCAGTTCAAAAGGCAGGTGTTTTCTCACTTTGAAAGCGAGGCATTCAAATTTCCAAATTCAAATTCAGGCGATTTGCTACCTTCTAGGTCGGTCAAAATTGATAATTTATATGAAATTAACCACCTCACTCTAGCAGACCCATACTTTTATAAGCCTGTAGCAATTGATATGATTATCGGAAGCGATTATCTAGAGGGCGCGAAGTCCAGGGTTCTAAATAGTTTTGAAGCTCGAGAGTCCCGCTTTGGGTGGTACATATCGGGACCTGCGCCCTTATGCGAAGTTAATCTCTTCTCAACAAGGGTTTCCACGTCTGAAGATTTCATTTTAAAAGAACATATTAAAAGGTTCTGGGAACTGGAAGAAGTCGAACGAGACAATTCAGTATCTGAAGCGGATCAGTATTGCGAAGACTATTTTGACAAAACCACTAAAATTCGATATGGCGGTCGGTATATTGTACGCTTGCCATTCAAAGAGGAATATACAAGTGAAGTTTTTTTGGGTCCCTCCAGGTCCATGGCCCTGGCTCAATACCACCGTATGGAACAAACGCTTAATAAGACTCCAGATTTGAAAAAGCAATATATGAACGTGCTCCAAGAATATATTGACCTGGATCACATGGAAATGGTTTCCACTTTAGATTCCAAAGGGGAAAACCAATCCTCGTTCTTTCTGCCCCATCATGCAGTCGTAAGGCCGGAGAGTAAGTCCACTAAAGTGCGAGTAGTCTTCAATGCCTCAAAAAAAACTGGAAGTGGATTTTCTTTAAACGATGTCCTACATCAAGGACTTAATACAAATAGTTCTTTCTTGGAGAAATTATCAATACGTATTTACAGGAGATATCGAAAAGATGTACCGCCAAATTTTGGTACATAAAGACGACCACCCCTATCAGCGCATTTTATTTCGTCGCGACGCCGAGCATTTTGTAAGTTCATTTCAATTGAAAACGGTGACATTTGGTGTTAATTGTGCACCTTTCCTCGCAATCCGAACTCTATTGCAACTAAGCAAGGATTGTCAAGATCTTTACCCGGAAGCGTCAGCGATCCTGAAAAACGAAATATACGTAGACGATATTCTGACAGGTGGTCACACTCTGGAAGAGGTTAAGAGAAAACAAAGTCAAACAATAAAGGCTTTAGAATCAGCTCGCTTCCACATGAAGAAAATCACAGCGAACCATAAATTTTTACTCCAACATTTGGCCCGGGAGGATCTTCTGGACGAAGATTTTTTAAAATTTGATACCTCCAGCACAATTAAGACCCATGGGATACGCTGGAATGCCATGTCCGACACGTTTTATTATGCTATCGATCCAATTGAAATTAGACTGTCCACTACAAAACGACAGATTCTATCAGAGATAGCCAAATTGTTGTCGTGGCCAAGCTTTTAATGCAGGAGCTCTGGGAAGACAAGGCAGGATGGGATGAAGGGGTATCGCAATTTATTTTGGTTCGATGGAACAAGTTCCTTCAGAATCTTCCACAAATAGCATCATTGAAAATTCCAAGATGGCTACATTTCTCGCCACAGCACAACATTCAAATACATGGTTTTTGCGACGCTTCGGAGAAAGCTTACTGCGGCGCAGTGTATATGAGAACGACGAGTCCGAAAGGAGAAATATACAGTAATTTGGTGGTAGCAAAGACTAAAGTTGCCCCACTTAAGAAAATTACTATCCCCAAGTTGGAATTATGTGGACAGTGCTGCTTACTACCCTAATCAAGAATTTGATCGTGAACCTGCAGTTCGAGTATGAGTTGTTTATGTGGACCGATTCTTCGATAGTCCTCGGGTGGTTGCAGAAACCGCCAGACTGGTTAAAAACATTTGTCTCAAATCGTGTGAAAAGAGTGCTTCAAACCACCAAGCTAGAGCATTGGAAACATGTCAAAACCGTCAAAAATCCAGCTGATCTTGGCAGCCGTAGGTGCTATCCTCAAGAACTTATTGATAGTAGTCTGTGGTGGCATGGGCCCTCCTGGCTCACACAGTTAACCCAATGTTGGCCAGAACCACGTTCTTTTGACCCAACTAATTTGGATACAATAAAATCGTGCAGGTCCCAGTCTGGAGCTGATTTGATAGATCCCCAATCTACCCCCTGTGTAGCTTTGCAGCTCAACACAACTGAAAGGAAGTCAAAAACTGTAACAGACGCGACTAAAGAGACTGAACTAACCCCTGTTGATTTTTTGGAAGAATTCTCCACATTTGATAAAGCCCTTGGAGTCATTTGCTACCGTTTTCGATTTATCAACCGCATTCTCAAGTGACCGTTTAGCACTGACACATTCATCACTTCAGCAGAAATTCGTTTTGTGAAGAACCGATTGATTTTACTCGCTCAGAAGGGTCATTTTGCTAAAGAATACAATCACCTGTGCGAAAAAAGCCTCTAAGCCGAAAGAGCAGACTTCTTATGCTGACTCCTTTTATCGACAAAGATGGTCTACTACGTGTGGGAGGAAGGCTCAACAACTCAGGATTGAGTTTTGAAGAACGGCATCCCATCGTCATCCCCGACAAATCCCACTTTGCTGTACTGTTCGTTAGATACACACATCACATTTTACTACATTCAGAACACCACATCATGCTGCGCGCTATTAGGCAAGGTTTCTACATACCAAGAGTCAACAATCTCATAAGGAAATGCATTAGAAGCTGCAAAGTGTGTGCTACCTATAAACATAAATTTCAGCAACAAATCATGGCCGCCCTTCCCCCTGAACGAGTCAACTTTTCGCTCCCATTCACTTATACAGGCGTAGACTTTGCTGGCCCATTTTCTATAAAATCTTCTTCTTTAAGGAATGCCAAACTCCTGAAGGGGTATGTTGCTGTCTTCGTTTGCTTCTCCACTAGAGCCGTTCATTTGGAAGTATGCTCTGATCTCTCTACAGACGCATTTTTGGCTTGCTTTGACCGATTCACCGGACGTCGAGGTCTCCCCAAGATCATGTTTTCTGATAATGGTCGGAACTTTCTGGGAGCCAGCTACGCTCTGCTTAAAAACCACAATGTCTTTAAAAACTGCAGAACAAGCACTGGTCGAAAAATACAGTGCCCACGGATTTACTTGGTCTTTCATACCCCCGTATGCTCCGCATATGGGAGGCCTCTGGGAGTATGAAGACTCATTTGAAAAAAGTTGCCTCTAATCTCAACTTTACTTTCGAAGAATTGGCAACTCTCTTGATCCAATGGAAGCAGTCTTAAATTCCCGTCCGATGTCCCCTATGATTCAAAGTCCCACCGAACTTCTCCCTTTGACTCCCGGTCATCTACTGCGCGGTGTACCGCTCATCGCCCCTCCCGAGGCACCTGAAGAGCTCCCACTAAAAACATTGGCCTTCATAAAACGATGGGAGCGCCTAAAAGCTCTTCAGCACATATTCGCTTGCAGATGGAAGAACGAATACATAACTGATCTACAACGTCGATTTAAATGGAAGACTGCGCAACACAACGTAAAAGATGGTGACTTCGTCATAATAATAAGACAGCCAAGCAAGAATCGCCGAAGTAAAAACCCAGAATGGGGTCATAATGCGACCAATTGTAAAACTCTGCATTTTACCAATTACAAACCATCCACCCGACTCCATTCCAGTAAAAGCCACACAATAATCCACCAGATCAATTTCAATAAACCCTCCAGAGAAATGTGTCGCCATAACCAATACTAATATCGCCTTGCATATATCTTTCTTGTTCTCTCTTTTCTCCCTAGTATCATCAACAAACTCCGTTGCCCGCTATGCCATATCAACCACCCACTTAAATTCTGCTAGGTATTCAGGAACATGACACCTTCAATACGCCGAGCCTACATCATTGAAATAGATTACGGCCTAAATTGCCTGGCTATCTTCCATGACCGGTGCTGGTGCAGATCACCTCATCGATGCAATAAGTGCAACTCTAAGCACCACTCATTTCTACAACAAGTCGGCCAGAACCCAAGTGATGATGAAGATGCTCAACAAACAGCTGAAGCTTCCCAAGATTTAGTCCTCAGGCTGATACCCATGGCCAACAACTCGACAAAGATCGTGCTACCAATCCAATGAGGCACTCGCAGAAGTAGATGAGCAGGTTCAAGCTCCCACACATCGTACGGCCATCTTCCGAAACCACCACGGGCACCATTCACTCTTTGGTTGTGTGATTAGCGGCAACTGGAACTGATGCAGATGCAAAAGCCACTCCCGCCCGGGAGAATGTTAAACCGAGTTTAACTTAATATAATGTAGGGTAAATCGCAGTCGATGTATACCCAGTGGCAGCTTATAATCCCCTATGATTATGCTGGAGCGTTGGCAATCCCCCATGATATATCCCTTTTGAGAGGGGAAATTTCTCTTGATTTTTTGTAGTTTGCAATAAGAATATAATCAGTTTTGTAGTTTTTGTGTATACACAAGTAGTGGAGTACTAATCCAGCCACTGAAGGCAACATAGCTTTTACACGCTTTTTTATAAGACAGCCATAGAAAGCAACATACAGTCATTTTGTTATAATCAATAAAAAGGCCAATGAAGGCACTGTTTATTTTTTTTTATTGATATTGAAATAATTTGGTTTTATTTCAACAACTTCGTGGCTAAAAGGAACCGACACTACGTTTTATAGAAGCTGTCAAAACAAAATATACACCACTGATGCAAGCCGCCGGTCGTCAGCCGGTTAGCCGCCGCCGCTGACAGGTTTTTTTTCTAGCCGACGCCGACGGATCCCAAAAGCAACCGCAGAAAAAGCAAGAGCCACAACTATTTCTAACACACAAAAATGTCAGGAGTGTATGGCAAGCGTTTAAACCCAATAAATTGTTGTAAAAAATAAAATATTCGGAAAATATGGGATTGGATTTGGATTTACTCACGCAATTGCTTAAAACTTTGTAATTTTTCGGTCGATTTTCTTCTGGTTGGTGTTAGTTCTTACGTAAAGGTATCGTATTTACGTACATGAAGAGAAACCAGACGTTTTTTTTTAACGATTTGTACTTTTCCGTCGGCACAGAATCACTGTGAAATATGATTTTTTTGAAAATGTGCTCCATTTTTATCAATATATTTTGAACCGCTTTACCAATTAAAGATCCGATTATATAAATATATTTGTTCGTCATCTCAATACCTTGCACTTGGGTACCAAATTTACCATTTCTAGCTCGAGATATGATTTGTCAAGTGAAGAAAGGTCGAAAAAATGAAAAAATGACAATATCTCAAAAACTGTTCCATAAAAAAATTAACCTTGATTTTCGAATTCAGCGGGAGAAAATACATAAGGAAAATCACCTCTCATCAAATGTACATTTTCGGTGTAAAAGTGTTATTATTCCATAATTTGTAAAATTTCTCTAAAAAAAATTTTATATGTATAAAAAGTAAAGATTACTTGGAAAGATATAAAATCAAAAAACTTAAATTCAACTGAATAATTTACATAGGAAAACAAAGTTTATTCATTAAACAGAGTGGACAACTTATATCCTTCCTCATCACAAAACATTATAAAAAACTTATTATAATTTTTTTGACAGAGTTAAAATTTATACCATGATAAAGTTCAGAGTCTTGGCTATCACCGAAGTGTAAAATGATTGTGGAAACATACTTTTAAAAAGTTGCTGAAGATCAAATTTACATTTTTTTTTTGAAAATGACCCATATACTAAACCATGCATGCTAAAGGCACTGTGAAGACGATTTTCTTTTTTTAGTTTTATTGCTGCACGTAAAATTGCTGAATGGTAAAATTATACTGTGTATGATTTTCATTGACCAAAAATTTATTATTTGAAGATTCTCCAAGGTGTTTTAAACAAAAGTTAAGCCTTTATTAATTTTACGGTAGTTAGCAAATGATTTAAAAAAGTAGTTTTTGTCATATGGAGACCAAATCTTAACAATTATTACCGCATCTTTAGAGTTATTTTTATTTTTGTTATTTGCGTTTTGTAACCGACAGCAGGGACAGTTGTATTTATTGTATTGCAAATTTTTTCAAGTATGAAAAACAGATTTTCATTTTCTTTATAAGGAATTTCATTTAAACGTAATTCGAAGGCAACGTTTTTCTTTTCTTGCAGCTTCAATTTTGTTTTTAAGCTGTTTATTTCAATCTGCATACTTTTTATGTTATCCGCGGCAGTTTCTAATTGCTGAACTCTTTCGGTAACTTTTTTTGTTCAGTTTTTATAATATTAAAACTCTTGTCAAACATATTTAATAGTTCTGTTTTGCACTCAGTTAATTTATTGTTTATCATTGTCTATATTTCTGTAGTTAATTTGCCGAAGCGTTTGTCAATTATATTTAACGATTTAAAATGGGAATCTTATTCGTTAACCGTGAACTCTTACTTGCATTACCGATGAAAGTTTTGAAAATCATCTCTTAATCGATTTTGCTCGGGATTATTTATTAAAGGTGTTGTTGTTGTGGGATTAAATTCAAGCTCATTAAATTCTTCATTATTAAATATTTCTGCCTGTGTTACATTTATTTCTTCTGTTGAACTCATTTCTTGTGTGCTGTTAAGTTTCTTTAAAGTTGATTTATTGTTATTGTTGTTGATTTTATTATTACGTTTGCTTCTTCTCACTGATGATTTTTTCATATTAGAAAAAGGCATTGATGTGAAATAAGAAAATAATGTTTATAAAAAAGAGTGTTAATATTTACCTTTGACTCGTTATGTTTACTGTTCGTAGAATTTTTGATTGTGTTGTTTATTTTTATTTTTTTTCGAGAATTATTTAAAATTGTTTTTTAAATTTTGTGTAAAAGAACAACACTTATTGGATATATTTTTTATGAAATATGTAGCCAATGATTTAAAGTTCGTATTTTTAAACATGTAAATTAGGCACTTTTAAATAATTACGGAGCTAAAGTTTTCGTGACCGAACACCACCAGAAATGTATATTATTTTTTGGTAAAACAATCCTTGAAAAACACGTAATTGATACTGGAGATGCTCAACCGAAAAAGATGAGATACTCCCGTAAGCCCTGCTGTACAAAAACCAATATTTGTCGAATTAGATGGAATGATTGAAGTAGATGTGATTGAAATTGCCAAAGATGTCGAATGGAATAACCGCACAACATTGGTTACTAAACCTGGAAAGAACCGATTATGTTCAGATGCTCGAGAGCTACATAAAGTAACGAAAAAGGATGCTTATTTCAACCCTTGCTGCACCTCTCACTGACACTTTAAAAAATCCACTAAATTAATTTTTGAACCTGAAGCCATTAGATCATTTGAAGAACTTAGTTTCGAACCCAGTTCTTTCTAGCCCCAATTTTGAAAGACGTTTCTTTGTCCAGTGCGATGCCTTGAATGTTCGAATAGTAGCAGTTTTATTCCAAAAAGACGACAATGATGTAGAGCATCAATTGAATATTTCTCTAGAAAATTAAATACGGCACAAAAAAATTATTCGACCACAGAGAAAGAGTGTTTAGCAGTAGCGTTGGCTATCGAAAAGTTTAAACAGTACATTGAGTTGATTGAGTTTAGTGTAATCACCGACCATTCAAGCCTTCAATGGCTAATGAGACAGCAAGACCTTAATGGACGTCTGGCACCATGGAGTTTAAGCTCCAAAGCTACAAATATTCCATCGAGCACAGAAAGGTACTTAAAATGTCGTTCCGGACATGATGTCAAGGACATGTTGTAGACATGGAGGAGATCACAGTAGATAATTAAAAAAATAATCGATTTTAACTCTGAAGAATTTCAAAACGAAAAATATTTATCGATTAATGAAACGATGGAACAAAATCGAGAATGATTACCGGATCTTAAGGTTTGTGAAGGCAACGTATATAAGAGAGCCAAATTCAACCTTCACGATGTCGATAGCGAAGATGATTGTTGGAAAATATGGCTTCCAGAAGAGTTAACGAAATAAGTAATAAAAAAATCGCATACGCAAAATACTTCACATTGTGGAACAGCTAAAACAAATACAAAATTTTATTAAAGAATGTGATATTTGTAAGGAGATAAAAAAAAACCCCTAAACAAACAACAAGACCAACTATGGGTAAAGAGGCAATCACACACAGACCATTTCAAAAAATATACGTTGACTTTCTTGGACCGTATCAGGCAATGCTTACAAATTTATTGTACTTGACCACAAAACAAAATTCGTTTTATTAAGAGCGATGCATAAAGCAAGCACAAAATTGGTTAAAAGTTCTTGACTGAAGAAATATGAAGTCTTACACTCGGATAATGGAGAGCAATTTATATCGGATTCTTTCCAAGAATTATTAAAATTTTATGGAGCGAACAGTAAGACATGCACCCCAGGCCAACGCGAGTGCAAGGGTCAATCAAACTATTTTAAGCTGTATCAGAAGTTATCTTCAATCCGATCAGTCTCGGTGGGATGAAATCTTGTCCAAAATCGAATGTTCACTACGCCCAACAATTCATTCATCTACGGGAATATCGCCTATTTCTCACTCACCGGTTTTCAAATGATAACTCACGCACAAGCTTATGAGATATCAATGGACGACGTTGAAATTCTGGTACTTCCTAAGTCGAAGCGTAATGTTTAAGCCAATGTTTAAGAAGTCTTCTGAAAAAACTACAGAAAATATTTTTGCAAAAGGTATCAACGCAAAACTTTGCAAACCATGGCTTACATGTCAATTAAAAAAAGCGGTTGGAAACTCTCAATATGAAATCGAAAACTTAAAAGTACAATTGATTAGACTTATTCATGTGCAACATCTTAGACAATAAATACAAATGCCAAGCATATACTTATGATAATGAAATGAAAAAAAGAAACTACAAAACAAAACTTACTCACTAATATAAATCACAACCAATTGCCGCAACTGTTTTATATAGCAACTAATCCGCAAACCAAAACATCGCCAAAACCAAAAACAGCAATATTCACAAAATTCTGAAATATAATGAACACCATCCAATGTTATAGAACCTCCTTGTGGTGATCGGCATATAAAGTCCATTGAACCCCTATCTATATCTATACAGAATATTACTAGGACAAACATTTGTTTATATTTTTTGAATGACCATTTATTACTACTTACTTTTTTTGTTCTTCGATACAACTTTTCCCAATTATTATAACTGGCTTTGTGACGGCTGCTTTCAATCATTTTTATGTGTAATTTAAATTTTAATTCAAAGTTAATAAAATAAAAACCTCCATCCAATAATTCTTTTTTATTATTATTTTTTTGACCGATGCTTCTTCTGTTTTTATACCCTCTACACCACAATGGCAGAGGGTATATATAGGTTTGTCAAAACCCAGTGTGTTTGTTGTAATAGTTTAGTGGTCGAACATAATAGTTGTACGACAACGAAAAAAAATTATTTCCACATATTTTTTTTATCGTTATCATGATATAATCGCCAATATGAAAGAAAAAATATAATCCCTAAAAAAGTCAAACAAAAAGTGAAAAAAATGAAAAATGAAAAATGAAAAATTAAAAACGAAAGATTAAAAAATAAAAATTAAAATTTTTAAATTAGAAATTAAAGATAAAAAATTAAAAATTAAAAAAATAAAAATTTAAAAATTAAAAACTAAAAATTAAAAATTAAAAATTTAAAATTTAAAATTTAAAATTAAAAATTAAAAATTAAAAATTAAAAATTAAAAATTAAAAATTAAAAATTAAAAATTAAAAATTAAAAATTAAAATTTAAAATTAAAATTAAAAATTAAAAATTAAAAATTAAAAATTAAAAATTAAAAATTAAAAATTAAAAATTAAAAATTAAAAATTAGAAATTAAAAATTAAAAATTAAAAATTAAAAATTAAAAATTAAAAATTAAAAATTAAAAATTAAAAATTAAAAATTAAAAATTAAAAATTAAAAATTAAAAATTAAAAATTAAAAATTAAAAATTAAAAATTAAAAATTAAAAATTAAAAATTAAAAATTAAAAATTAAAAATTAAAAATTAAAAATTAAAAATTAAAAATTAAAAATTAAAAATTAAAAATTATAGATTAAAAATTAAAAATTCAAAATTCAAAATTAAAATTTAAAATTTAAAAATTAAAAATTAACAATTAAAATTTAAAAATTAAAAATTAAAAATTAAAAATTAAAAATTAAAAATTAAAAACTAAAAATTAAAAATTAAAAATTAAAAATTAAAAATTAAAATTAAAAATTAAAAATTAAAAATTAAAAATTAAAAATTAAAAATTAAAAATTAAAAATTAAAAATTAAAAATTAAAAATTAAAAATTAAAAATTAAAAATTTAAAATTAAAAATTAAAAATTAAAAATTAAAAATTAAAAATTAAAAATTAAAAATTAAAAATTATAAATTAAAAATTAAAAATTAAAAATTAAAAATTAAAAATTAAAAATTAAAAATTAAAAATTAAAAATTAAAAATTAAAAATTAAAAATTAAAAATTAAAAATTAAAAATTAAAAATTAAAAATTAAAAATTAAAAATTAAAAATTAAAAATTAAAAATTAAAAATTAAAAATTGAAAACTAAAAACTAAAAATTAAAAATTAAAAATTAAAAATTTAAAATTAAAAATTAAAAATTAAAAATTAAAAATTAAAAATTAAAAATTAAAAATTAAAAATTAAAAATTAAAAATTAAAAATTAAAAATTAAAAATTAAAAATTAAAAATTAAAAACTAAAAACTAAAAACTAAAAACTAAAAATTAAAAATTAAAATTTTAATATTTAAAATTTTAAATTTAAAACATAAAATTAAAAATTAGAAATGAAAAATGAAAATGGAAAATTAAAAAAGAAAAATTAGAAATGAAAAATTAAAAATTTAAAAATTAAAAACCAAAAATAAAAAATTAAAAATGAAAAGTAAAACATGAAGAATGAAAAATTAAAAATAAAAATTACAAAGTAAAAATTAAATATGAAAAATTAAAAACTTAAAATCAAAAATTAAAAAATAAAAATTAATAAATAAAAAATTAAAACTCAAAAATGAAAAACTAAAAATTAAAATTTAAGAAGTAAAATTAAAAAACAAAAATTAAAAATTTCAAAATTAAAAATTTTTAATAAAGTGTTTTACTTTATTAAATATGATCTTTATTGGCCAAACGCCTTAAAAAGAATGAAACAAATTACATTGTGTATTTGACTACCTAGACTTTTACAAAATCTTCCTAGTCGTCTAGTACATAAATAGAGAGTAATACTGATGAGATAAAACGAAATGACAACGACATTTATGTGTAATTCAATTCAGTGATGCAAAATAAAATAAATAACATGAAGATTAATGGTTACTTGGTATTTTAAGAAAACATAATTTAATAAATTTAATGTAATTATGAAAAGTTATAAAAATATATTTATGAAGTCTTTTAATAATAATAAAATAATAACAATTCAGGCTGCTACAACCTCCCCCTCTGGTGCATTAATCGTCCCGATAATGCAACCAGTACTCTAGACCTTAGCACCATTTTTAAGCCGCAACGATCTTCTCAAAGCTCTAGGGTTGTTGTTGTCGTCTTGGTTGTTGTCTGTAGATGTGTTGTTGTTGTCTGTTGGTGAGTTGTTGTGCTCGAGTTGTTTCCCGCCGACACTGGCATGATGTTGCAATTGTTGTTGTTTCTTGGGCGGCCTCGTTTTCTTATCGGATAAATTGTGGTTTTGTTCTCGCCTTCGTATAGAGTTATAGCTGATATATGCAGTGTTGCTAGTGGTGTGTTTGGTGAATCTACTGCAGCAATCGTATAACATGATGAACCTTTCGTCCTTATTACTACATATGGGTCATCTCTTCGTGGTGTGAATTTTGATGGCAAACCTTCCTTTGATTTACTGAGTATATGGGTGTCCACTAGAACCCTGTCGCCAATTTTGATTTCCTTTGATGGTTTTTGATTTAGGTCCACTAAAGCTTTGTTACGATCTTGCATATTCATTTGAATTTCATTTGCAATTTCTAAAGCATCAGCGAGTTTTAAAAGATGAGGCGTTAGTTGTGGAATAAAATTTTCAAAGTGTGCTTCATTTGGAGTTCTAAGCTCTCGGCCAAATGTTAAGTATGCAGCTATTTATACAGTACTACCACATTTTGCAGTGTTCATTGCAAATCTTATTGCTGGTAACATTAAGTTCCATTTTGTGTGGTCTTTTCTGACAATAATTGAAAGTTGGGTTTTTAAGTCTCGGGTTTTCCTTTCAACAAAATGTTAGTTTCTTCATCAAAGCTGATATGAATTGAGTTCCGTTATCCGTATGTAGCCTTCGCGGAATGCCATATCTTAAAATGACTTCATTAAGGAGAGTTATAGCGCAATTTTCAGTAGATGCTTCTTTTAATGGAAATAGCTCTACCCATCTACTACAAATATCCTCTACAATAAGTATCCATTGATATCCTTCTAAAGTTTTAGGTAGAGGTCCAAAGAGATCAACTGCAACAATTCCGAATATTTTGTTGCTACTTAAAGTTTGTAACAATCCGCTCGGTTTCATGTTTGTAGGCTTATACTCTTTACATTATTCACAGGCTTTGACGTATCTTGCAATGTCCTTTATTATACCTGACCAATAAAACAGTGGTCTTATTCGATTTAAAGTTTGTCGATTCCATAATGAAAAGATGTTGGATCAACATGATATTTAATTAAAATTTCTTTACGTAGTGATTGTGGTACTACCAACTGACCGCTTTGAGAATCTTGTTCAGAACAGTATCTGTACAGAATGCCATTAATAATTATATATCCACGATTTGTGTGTCTTGTGATATTTTCATCATTATTTTCAAAAGATGATATAATATTTTTAATTTTTTCGTCATATAATTGAGCTTTTCGAAACTCTTCTAACCCTTTCTAGGGAAATCTATTTCCACAGCATTACATTCACACGATTTAACAATAAATTAATTTTTACATGGTGGCCGTGAAAGCGTATCAGCAACAACATTTTGTCTACCAGATGTGTAATTAAATGTTAAGTTGTAACTTTCCAATAACAAAGACCATCTTGCAAGCCTACCAGTTGGTGATTTTAATGCAAATAACCATTTAAGTGGTTGGTGATTGGTAAGAACAGTTACTTTGGAACCTTCTATATATCCCCTAAATTTCTGTACGGCCCACACAACGGCTAAAGCTTCGCGTTCCGTAGTGGAGTACTTCCTTTCAGCTTGAATTAAAAGGCGACTTGCGTATTCAATAGGGTGTTCGGCATCCTTCTCCCCCTGCAATAGTACAGTACCGAGCGCAGAATTACTAGCGTCTGTTTTTAGAATGAAAGGTTAATTTTCTTTAACCTGTTGCAATACAGGTGGTTTTGATAAATTTTCTTTCAGTTTTATAAAAGCTTCATTTTCATTATTTGTCCATTTCCAAACAGCATTCTTTTTTGTAAGGTTGGAAAGAGATCTTGAAATATCTGCGAAACCTTGAATAAATCTTCTAAACCAGGAGCAAGTCTGTAGAAATGACATAAGTTATTTGAGATTTTTAGGAGCAGGTCTATCAAATATTGCAGATGTTTTTTCTGGGTCAATATCTATACCATTCGGTGTAAAATGTGACATAAGTATATAACCTCAGGTTTGCAGAAAAAACATTTATCTTCATTTAAATGAAAGCCAATAAGTAATAAAATTTCATATATTAAGAAACAATCTATTCAATTAAAACATAACAATTATCACAATGTTCAATAAATCGCTGATGAAGGCTGAAATGCCAGAAACCGGTCCGATTAAGAATACAGTGCAGTTATGAATTTTTGAAATATATGCTTTCTTCTTCTTCTTCTTTACCACGCACTATTGAAACAAAATTAAAATTTGCATATTAATTACAGTATTAATTGCAATATGTCTGAAAAATGGCTATAAATCTAACAAACAAAAATTTTTTTCGCTTTAAAGCGTCATCTCAAATATATGCAAAGTGCATATGTAGGTATGTACAAAACCGTACATCACATATGACAACTCTTACGAAAACTAAGAATAGTGAAAATTAGAAGTATAAATGCAAAAATATTCAAAATTCAAAACTAACGATTGTTTGTTTGGACAGAGTTGTATCTTCTGAAATTAATACAAAGTAAAGCTGTATGGTACGAAAACTGACTCTAACCACACTGCTCGTAGGCCTGACTTTAGGTGAGTGTGTTAAAGCGCTGACAAAAAGTGCAAGTACGAGTGTATGTGAAGGTTCATGGTTCAAACCTCACGGCCGCCCTAAATAGAAAAATTTCATATAGAAACAATCTATTCAATTAAAACATAACAACTATTACAATGTTCAATAAATCGCTGATGAAGGCTGAAATGCCAGAAACCGGTCCGATTAAGAATGCAGTGCAGTTATGAATTTTTGAAATATATGCTTTCTTCTTCTTCTTTACCACGCACCATGGAAAGCCAATCATTTTAAGTTTTTTAAAGGTTATATTTTAGTCCTTCATGTGACTTTCAAAATCTTTGGAACATATAATGAAGTCATCATATATGCCAATATAAGAACGTTTGGAATACTTGATCTGAACTTATCTATAATTCTTTGGAAAGTTGCAGGTGCATTTTTAAGTCCAAAGGGCATTCTGTTGAAAACATTCAATTTGCCAGTAACCAGATTTCAGATCTAGCTTAGACATATAATCAGTGGTTTTTGCCGCATGTGTCCGAAACTGTTATCGCATTTAGCTTACGATAATCTACACAATGACGTATGAAGTTATCTTTCTTTGGTATGAGTACGACAGGGAAAGCCCAATGAGATTCTTTTTCTTCTATAATACCCTTTGACAACATATCTTTCAATTCTGCATGTAATTTTTCTTTCATAGCCGGTGGTGGGTTTGTTATGGGTGGATTACATCCCGTATCAATTTTGTGTCTTATAGCTTTTATAGGTGTACAAGTATTTGCAAAAATTTCTTCATGAGAATTTAAAAGCTTTAATAAATTTTCTTTTTGAGCATTATTTAACTGAGCGTCTTTATTTTCACAAATGTTAAAATCTATTGCGTTTAATTCAATGGTTTTCGTTGCAGGAAAATCTGTATTTCTTCTTTTGTGGAAAATAACCTTCAAAGATTTTAAAAATACTTAGTGGCGAATAATCATTTTGTGGTGATCATAGAGAATCTAATGTTACAGAATTTTGAGAATTTTTCTTACTGTTTGATACGAACCATGACATGAAGTCATTTGCAACAGTTTTATCGGAACTTGATGAATTATCATTTATAGTTGCCTCGCTAATAGCTATGTCATTAACCTTAGATGGCTTTGATTTAAATTCATAAATCTTCAGCGGTTCATCCTTAAAATGCCACGTTCTTTGGGCAAGATCCATTAAAATTCCAGCTTGCTCTAAAAAGTCAATGCCGCAAAGCGAATGCGCGATTGAAACTTAACCTGCTTTTCGTGCAATTTTTTATATAAAAAGTAACCAGCTATGCTTGTTCTGACATCTGTGTCGAGGTATGCTTCACCTTTTAACCCATTAATATTAATTTCCACAGTAGGAACATTCCGACCGACTACTGTCGTTTGGACACTATTGAATGTCATTTCTTTAGGGCTTTCCAATACGTCTTTATTGTTACAAGTAGGGCAATTTGATCTATAGAAACCTACAGCACCACAGCCATAGCAATTAAGTTTGCTTTCTTCAGGTTTTTTGTTTTTTTCTAACTCTAGACTTAATAGCTTACCTCTGCTGTGTTTTTTTTTACAAAAGGAGCAATAGCAATAGCAATAGTTTTATTGCTTCTAAAAATGAGTTGGCTTCATGCTGAACGCCTTGCCAACACGGCGATGCATACCAAGGGCAAACTCGTTAGAGCCATTGCATCTGAAATGCGTCCCGCTTCTTTGTAGACTAAAATAGTTGCTATGATATTGCTATTTTTGATGTACTACCATCCCCACTGAACCGCGCGCTGCAGGAGCTGAATATCGTTCTATTCTCCTGGCGAACTTGCAACGATCCTATAAGGTCAGAAAATTGTTTTTCAGTCAAATTAATGCTGATTGAAGCATTAACCACAGTATTTTGGTTCTAGGGTGATGGGTGCTTTGGGTAGACTTAGATTTTGCGTTTTCGCATCAAATTTTGAATTTTGCGAATTAATGGTTGTTCTTGTCATACTTTCGAGAATTATAATAGCCGTTTGAACTTTCCCGTTTTTATTTTTATTTAATTGAACATATGAAACTCTTTTTGCATAAATATATTTTCTCCTCTTTTTAAAACCCGTGCTTAAATTACCTTCAACTCTCAAAAAGTTATTTAAAGTTATAATATTTTGTTGCTGGCGTAATGATGTACACACAAAAACCACAACTTATAAAGATGATTAGCAAGCAAACAAGAATAATTTTTGACAACGCGTTGTACCAAAATATCGTTGAAAAACAACACCAACTGTATGTATATGATGAACCAAGAAAACCGTTTAAACACAACAACAATGCAAGTAGATGCAAAAATGATGTACCGTAATATTGTCGAAAACAACCGTCGACACACAACAACAATGCAAGTAGATGACTAAATATTGCTGAAAGATAACCGTTGAATTACAACAACAATAGTAGTAAATGACAAAACATGCACCAAAATATTGTTCAACAAATACAAAATCCGATTTGGAAAAGTTAAAATTTTTAATTAAATTGAAATTTTACGTTGGGCGCCAATTGTAATAAAGTGTTTTACTTTATTAAATAGTTAAGCAAGTGTTTTAAAAAACGATTCTGGTCCGAACATGGCAGATTAATCGCCAGTATTCGCCCTCAGAATATTTTATGCTTAACACAATGGTCTATGCAGATCCTCTTGTGTTTGAGCTTTTCAATTTTTTTTTTTTAATGCGGTTTAAAATTCAATGTGATCTTTATTGGCCAAACGCCTTAAAAAGAATGAAACAAATAACATTGTGTATTTGACTACCTAGACTTTTACAAAATCTTCCCAGTCGTCTAGTACATAAAGAGAGAGTAATAATCATGAGATAAAACGAAATGACAATGACAGTTATGTGTAATTCAATTTAGTGATGCAAAATAAAATAAATAACATGAATATTAATGGTTACTTGGTATTTTAAAAAAACATAATTTAACAAATTAAATGTAATTATGAAAAGTAATAAAAATAATAATGAATTTTTATAACAATAATAAAATAATAACAATTCAGGCTGCTACAAATTAAAAATTTAGAATTGAAAATTAAAAATTAAGAATTTAAAATTAAAAATTAAGAATTTAAAATTGAAAATTAGAAATTAAAAATAAACAACTGAAAATTATAAAAATTTAAAGTTAAAATTTATAAATTAAACATTATAAATTGAAAAACATTATAAATTGAAATTGCTTGAAGGTAGCGAGATCCAAAGACTAATTGAATTGATATAAAACTGCCATTCGGAAGTCCCGTAGGCTTTACAATAATAAATTCACTAAACTTGGTAACCCTTATATAATTACAAACAAACAAACTGTGATGTATATAATTTCACATTTTGAAGTAGACGTTTTTTAGAATTAAACATACAGAAAAATTATTACTTTAAATCAAATGAGTTTAGTAAAAACTGTGTTTATATAATATAAATTTTTATGGAATATTTATGCTATATATTTATTTATTGTAATATATTTTACACGGCCATATGCTCCTTGCAGGAGTAAAAGCACAAATATATATGGGGCGTTTCATGTCAAGTGACCCAACTTTTGAAACGAATGTCTTCCGATCGGGATGAAATTTGCACCAAGGTTAGTCTTATTGAATAGTAGTTTAGACACAATTTTTCAACAAGATCGGTCAAGAACTCTCTGAGTTAAAGGGGGTCAAAATTTGACATTTTCGCCAAAAGGTTTCTTTGTTATCTTTGTAACTTATTACCTGTTGTTCCTAGCAAAATTTGTCCAAAAGAGTTTAGATAGCTATTTCTTCAATCTTTGGAAAAAAAAATTAAAAAAAAATTTTTTTTTTTAAATTTTGACTTTTTTGCTATATCAAACATTTTTTGATTTTTTTTCCAAAAAAAAGTCCCTTTTTTACAATAATTCTTTGCCCAATGGAATAAAGCAGTCGCATCTAAGATGCGATCTTAATGAGAGCTATACTTCGCTGCATTTCTTTTGAGATTTGCTCCAATAACCATCACATGCTCCTTTACCATGAGCAGTAGGATGACAATGCCACTCAGCTGGCATTCCAAAATCTTTTTTATGAGCTATAAGATTTGCGAAGCTACTTTTGTTTTTAAAATGTTGACGAGCTCTGTCCGAAACGTAGTATGCCTTCACTACTAGAAATTTAGATTTTAGTTATTTTAGTATTATTTCTTGGTACTCATAAACTGCAACGGTATCATATTTTAAATCGTCGGATATGATTGCTATACTTTTGTGTTTCAGTTTTTCATCTTTCATGTAGTAAATAAGTACTGCAAATATAATTGCTTGGTCGTTATTGAAGTGAAATACTTGTATGACATCCTGAAGAACATATTTATTCCATTGGGCAAAGAATTGTTGTAAAGAAACTAAAATAGTTTTTAGTAGCAAAGAGGATCATGAGGAAACATTGAAAACACTGAAGAGCAGATTCGATGCTGCGGTAACAGTCGATGTCACCGCTCAATACCATGCTTTTATACCGCTTGTCGGTGCAAGACCCAAGTTTTCTGCCTCCACTCAATGCGATTTCCAAAGCCAAAAAAGAAACTAGCACCGAAATCAACAGCTGAACCTAGTAACGCCAAGAAAAGATTGGCAAAAAAGCAGCAAATAAGGGCGATAAATAAGCTGGATGAAAGACTGGGTATTTAAAAATTTACAAAACTTAAATACTTCATCAGCTACAATAAATTAATTAAAAATTGTTATGTTATAAATAGATCTAATGTGATTAAGATAAAATTTTATTAAATTATTTGTTTTTTTATTTTTATTATTATGTAATAATTTAATTATTATTTTAAAAAATAAAAAAATAATTTTTCAACATTTCTATAGAAAAAAAGTGATTATTTTCCTGAGGTTAACATATTGCGGGTATTACAGTGTCGAAGGTATGAAATTTTAGTTAGGTATGATACATACCGTCGGAAAGGTTAATTTGTCTAGTTTCTCAGTATACATTTTATTTTTGAGGTTTTAGAAAAACTTACACACTAATAGGAAAAAATTAAAATTAGTGCATATCGCATATCTAAAGTGAGTCAACTCAAAATTTACAAATTTTCAGTAGAGGCAAAAAAAGGGTTTTTTTTCAATATTTACTATAAAATTTAATTGTTAAGAATTGCGAATAATAAGTATACAACAGTAGTTGTTTTTGCTATTTTTTCTGTGATCATCAAAAATGACAAGTTTTTTGGGTGCAACTCAAAATATGTCTTTTCAGTGGATTCTAAACAAGCTACTATAACACAAAGAGGGTTTCAACTATATTTTTTTTGCGAAAGTCTAAAAAAACCGATGTAAGATTATTAAAGTGGATAGATATGACTAATTGAAATATGACACTTTAGAGGTACAGGTGCGATATGCTAAAAATTTAAAACCCTTTGTCTTGAGTTACAAAACATTTTTTTTGATAGATATCCCACTCGCATCCCACTTTTGAACAAAAAAGGGCGTTTTTTGGAAAAAAAAGTAAAAAAAAATTTTGATTTTTCAAAAAAAAAAGTCAAAAATTTTTTTTTATTTTTTTAAATTTTTTTCCGAAAGATTGAAGAAATAGCTTTCTATACTATTTGGGACAAATTTTGCTAAGAGCAATAGGTAAAAAGTTACATGGATGAGAAAAACCCCTGTTTCGTCAAAATGTAAAATGTATTCGATGTATTTTTAAATTAACATATTACTAGCTAATTCAGATAACAATTTTTTATAATTTGCTTTTCTTTGATATTAATATCTGGAAATTTTTAGCCAAGAATCATGTTTTTTCAGTATCGGCAACAGTTTTAAAGTAGCCAACATTTGTTGTAATATTGGGCTTAACCCTTTCACGACCAAACCTAAACTGCTGGAAAATTTTATTTTTTTTTGTGGATTCGTACTTAACGACCCAACATTTCTAAAGAAAAGTGCCGTCGAAAATATTTTTTTTCAATTCCTTCGAGGAAAAAATCCATGAGACATATACATCCCATTGGTCGTCAACGGTCAAAATTAGTGAGCAACTAATTTACTCCGCTCAAAGCAAGTCAGTGATTTTTCTTTTTATTTTTACATAAATAACTATAGTTTTGATTTTGTATTTGCTGTAAATTTTTAAATATAAATCACAGAGAATCGATTACTACTTTTTTAGTTTGTACTAAAAATGGAAAGGAAAATCGGACAAACGCAATGTGTTCCTTATTTGATATTCATCGACCTTTTTCTATTTCATATTTTAATTTGTTTCTTAAGATTTCTCTAAATCAGGCTTTCAAGTTCAAGTACTTATAGAAATAAAAGATTATATACTTCATTGTTTTTTTCAACTTCCTCTGGGAGAATATTTTATTAAATAAATAATCCTTCCTTGTGAAATTTACATTATTTTTATTGTATTTTTGTGATATTTAGAATTAACCTGTTTCTAAGTCTTTTTATTTTTATTTATAGTTTAATTAATTGTTGATTTAATATTATGAATTTTTTTATCTAATAAAAATATAAAACTATAAAACATCGTTTTTACCATTGACGACCAATTGGACATATATGTCCCGTACTGAATTTTGCTGAATAATAAACCGATTCCACATATTTTGGTGTTTCTGAAAACCATAAATACTGGTCCGTGTTAAATAAAAATTTTAATGTTTTTAGTTCAATAACGTCCGAATTAATGACATCCAAATATGATTTAAAAAAAAAGTAATTTTCAGACTTTGGGGTCAACGTCTTTGGTCTTGAGAACACATGCTCCAACTTTTTTGATATGGCCTGTAAGCTAAAACTATCCTCTGTCGATTCAAGTCAGCCTAAAACTAATCGGTTGGAAAATGTGGAAAATATAAGAAAAAAAAAAATAAAAATGAGACATATATGTCCCATTGGTCGTGAAAGGGTTAAGACGCAAGTGGAGGGTATCAAAGATTCGGCACAGCCGAATTTATCACTCTTACTTGTTTTATTTCAAGTCAAAATAAGTTATATTTAATTGTCTTTAGTTGCCATACTTATCAAACTCTACCATAACATAAGGGTTTGACAAGTATGTTATTGAAATTTAGATGGCGGTCAATTAGGTCATGAGAAGTACATAAACGGCATAACCTTTGCGCACATGCAAACCATAGATCATTCTTATGACGTGGTCAAAAGAACGCGCATAAGTGGAATAAAATAAAAGATAAGAAAAAAGCTATAAGAAATTTTTCTAACAAATTTAAGAAAACTACAAAAAAAAACTGTTTTATAAAAAAAAGAGAAAAACTAAATAAAAATTGTTATACGTTAAAAAAAAGACAATCAACACTTAAATTTCCTTTAACAAAAAAAAAAAAACTAAAATTTTGTTAATAATTTTATTCAACTAAATTTAAAGTCTATCCAGAAAGATAATAAGGTTTGTAACAAAAGAAAACCGGATATGAAAATGATATTTTAATTCATATTATACATATCGCACCTGTACATCTTACATCGATTTTGCTAGTCTTTCGCAAAAAAATACAGTTGTAACCCTCATTGTGTTATAAAAGTAGCTTCTTTAGAATCCACTAAAAAGAGATATTTTGAGTTGCACCCAAAAAAACTTGCTATTTTTGATGATCACTGTAAAAATCGCAGAAACAACTACTGTTGTATACTTATTATTCGCAATTCTTACAATGAAACAACTGTTTTTAAATTTTATAGTAAATATTAAAAAAACCGTTTTTGGCATCTACTGAAAATTTGTAAATTTTGAGTTGACTCACTTTAGAGGTACAGGTGCGATATATGGATGCTAATTACCACTAAATGTTCTAAATATATAGTAAGTTTGAGGAGCACCTGGTTGTCGATAAAAAAGGTTTTCTTCCGAAATCTATAAACCCTTGACAACCGGTGATGGGAAACAAACTCCGTAGAGGTGAAAAGGCCAAAGAAAAATCCCGACTTGAGAAATTATAGGACGTGTCCAGACACCAACCTATTATCTTGACATATCGTAATTTGACTGCAAAATAGGGGTGACTAGAGGAAAAGAAAAACCGTATGTAGAACCCCAAGAACAAACCAAACCAATTTTTTAATAAGGTAAAATAAAAAAAAAACTATCTTGATAATTTAGATTTTTGTTGACCTTAACATTAAAAATAAAAAAATATTGACCTTCAGTCGACCTTATTGCAGTTTTCATGTTGTATTAACTACATTCCAAAAAAAAACTACAACAAATATATATATATATAGTATATTAACAATTGTTTTAAGTTAGATATATATTTGAATTAAATTATAAAAAAAAAGAAAACAAATAAATATATATAGTATTAGAAATATATTAGGCTAAATCTCAATATCTATACATGAATTCAACTTAGATTAATTTCAATTTGAACTCATATATAAATGAAAAATTAGTTATAAATATATAGTATTAAATAATTTTATCAAATAGTGAATTAGATAAAGTAAAATTGAAATAAATAATATACAATGATAAATAATGATAATAATAATATACAATGATAATCAAATAGTGAATTAGATAAAGTAAAATTGAAATAAATAATATACAATGATAAATAATAATAATAAAAAAATATAGGGATACAAAAACACTAAAATCAAATTAATATAATCAATATAAATAAAATAATCTAAATAAAATTGTCTATCTAAATACAATAATACGATAAATAAATACATTTTTTTATAACTAAAATAAATAATATAATAAATAAGTAACGAACAAAATGATAGATAAATAAATCTAATAAATAAAAAAATACATAAATAGAAATAACGATATAAAAATAAAATAGATCAAATATATCTAGAATATATATTTAATAATATATTTAAGGTACATAAAATAACTAAAATAACTAAAAATACTAAATCTAAATGAAATAAGTAAATGATCTAAAATAAGTAAATAAAATAAGTAAATAAAATAAGTAAATAATAAAATAAAATATTCAATTATAATAAACTATTGTAAAGAATATGTTGTTTTTTTGTAAATTTTATAAGGTTGAACTAAAACCTTATATATATTATATTAATAGGCTAGGCGATTTTTTGTTACCGATGTTTTGTTCTGCCGTTTTATCCCGATTTTGAACAAATATATTATTTTATTTTAGCTGTTCACCAGATTTACAGATTTTTTAAATTTTTTCCTTTGTTTTGAGTAAATTGCATTTAAAGTTGCTACTAACACATACATAAAATTATACATATGCTATGTGTGTGTTTATTAAATTTGTTAATGTGTTTGTTAATGAGTTTGTTATCTTCATTCACAATAATAATAAACCAAAAAAGTAGTTTGTAAATTGGCTAAGTTGAAAAATAAAGTTGCCTAGAAATTGTACTCGAATTTCGACCGCTGGAATCTGCTAGTAGGTATATATAAGTATAAAGCAACAATCATTGGCTGAATGCTTAATTAATAATTTTTGTTCTAAACGTTTAATTATTTATTTGATTACTATACCATTATCATTATTGGATTACTATATTTGTTTATTAGTTTCAATATTGATGTTTCTTAGATGTTTATTATAATATAATATTAAACAGTAGTTAAATTGTAAAAACTATTTATATAATTCAGAAAGATAAATAATATTGGTACTTTTAAATTCAAATAAACTTAAACATGTACATTTGAAAGTATAATCATTAAATGCACTAATTAATTGATTTATTAGTTGAAATGTAAGCATATTGACTAGTTGATAAAATATGTGTTTTGGGACAATAGTAATAATTTTACTGGCAACAATATTGTCATGGATGACTGCAATATGTAATAAGGGGTGGGCAGCCTGAATAGGATTAAGAACAGGTAAGATCCTATAAAGAAAATATTCAGATGTCAACTGAAGTTGTCGATTGTCCGTCCGATTAAGTATTTTTATACTCTATACTGTAACTCGTGTATCCAGAGTTTTATGCGTAAATGTTTTTTTATTGGTACGAATAATTTAAATGTTGGCAAATCAGCGGAAGAAGATTCCCATATTTCCGGGAAAACAATAGTCGAGCTTCCATTTACGTGCCATTTCCGCTAAGAGATCATCAGGGGTTTGTCACACATTTATGACTAAAACACTACTAAGCATTATTATTGTTGGAAAGAAACACAAAAACAACATACACTGTTTTAATTTATAATTATTTTATTATTAAGCATATTTTTGTTTTGTGTATAAAAGCCCTAGTAAAATAAATAATCGTTTTAGTAATATAGCATATCTATTGTGTTTAATTACTGGCCATCACCTTTCAAGTTCAAGTGCTTGAAGGGAAAACTAAAGCGAAATAAAGCTTAGTGTCAACACTGATTTATGTATGTGTCGGGGTTGATCACATTTTTGGTAAATATCAATTAGAACTCTGACCATTTCGCATGGGATATTTGGTTAGGGACATTTAGTTGGCTATTATGAGCAACTTTCGATTTTCAATTGTGGTCGAATTAACTGATCGAACGAATTTTCATTTGGTATATGGAGAATTCGATAAAATTGCGCTATTGTGAATTTCACTCATTTGGATTATTCACAATAGTAAATATTTATCAGCTGACACTATAAATAAACATGTTTGTTTACAAATTTGTTAAAGAAAAAAAAATAATTATTTATTAACATGGAATTATGGCCCTTGAGTTGCATTCGATCTTCGATCTTCGTTGGCTATCGAACATCGACTATCGAGTGTCAAATTCATATTATGAGCTGGCAGCACGCTCGAAAATTTCGTTGTACGACGAATTTTCAATCGAACACAATTTTGCTTTCGATGCTGGATGGCAGTTTGTAAAATTTATTGAAAATATAAGTTGTAAATTATTTTAATTTCATGAGATTGATCTGCCTTGTGTGGATTGCCGCAGCAGTTCATCTGTATTAGACAGCAATTCCATAAACGCCTCCTTGCAATTGGAAATTTGCTATAAATCTGTAAACAAGTGGTACCCTTGTTAAAACCTCGCATACTTACGTAGTGGAATCCATTTCCAAAATGTTGGAAGTATCTCTCATGACGAAGCATTCATCTTCATTAGACGATCATAGCCATAGGTGCCTATTATGAGCAACTTTCGATTTTCGATTGTGGTCGCATTAACTGATCGAACGAATTTTCATTTGGTATTATTTTTCACAGATTTATAGCAAATTTTCGACTGCGTTTATGGAATTGCTGTCTACTACAGATGAACTGCTGCGGCAAGGCACACAAGGCAGATCAATCTCATGAAATTAAAATAATTTTCAACTTATATTTTCAATAAGTTTTATAAACTGCCATCAAGGATCGAAAGCAAAATTGTGTTCGATTGAAAATTCGTCGTACAACGAAATTTTCGAGCGTGCTGCCAGCTCATAATATGAATTTGACATTCGATAGTCGATGTTCGATAGCCAACGAAGATCGAAGATCGAATGCAACTCAAGGGCCATAATTCCATGTTAATAAATAATTATTTTTTTTTCTTTAACAAATTTGTAAACAAACAATATTTATTTATAGTGTCAGCTGATAAATATTTACTATTGTGAATAATCCAAATGAGTGAATACCCGGCTTAGCTCCTCCTTGCTTCCTTTGAACATCCCGCATGCACCATCAGGGTTGGCTTGCATTGTGTTCAAAAGAACATGGATTTGTGTTTTTTTTGTTGCTTTGTTGCCATAATAATATTATTATACAAAATTTTAAATGATATATATTACTATTTTTCATAAAAATATTAAATACTTACATTTTTCCCTCTCAATTTTTTGGCGGAATTATTCCCAAATTATTCTCCCTTTTATTGACATTCAGAATAGCTACTTTTTTCCCGGGGAAGAGATTCCCATTTTCGAAGTTCTTTTAGAATAAGGGTAAAGCGAGAAGAGAAAAAATTCCCGGGGAGATTTTATTAGGAATATGGGAACAGGGAATAGGGAAAAAATTCCCAGGGAATTGTTATTGAGAATTGGGCTGTATATTTATGTACACTACTAAATAAAATTTACTATTTTCTACTAAAAATATATATTTATTATATTATATTATATTATATTATATATTTATGAAATACAGCACAAAAGGGCATATCTATCTAAAGTTATTTCTTCCATAGTTTTTTTGAACCGTACTTTTAGATGATACTCAAAACCATACTTAGTTAGATAACCTGCAGTAACTAACAAAAAAAAAGGATCTGAATTTTCGATTTTAAATTATATCTTTCCGACAAAAAACAGGCTTTTTTAACTGAAAAGCCTAGCTATGCCATATTTAACTTTCGTTCTACAGATACTTACAATTTTCATAGCTAATGCAATTGATTTTCTATATATTTTTAGTAAGCGCGAATCGGATGCAATGCCAGCAGCACTTAACGACTTTTTGTATACATTGTTGCGAACTACAAAACCACAAAGACGAGCTTTAGTTCAGACAGTTACTAAACAATTTGACGATCAAAAGACGCAACTACGGCAAATGCTTTATATCGCTGATAATTTGGCATACTTTCCATATGTGGTCCAAGATGAACCTCTTTATCTTATACATCAAATTGATTTGCTTATTTCTATGGCCGGAACCAATATTTTAGCAACTTTTAAAGAATGTCTAAAACCTAATGAAATTACAATTGATGTACTCGAAGATGACGATGACGAAGAAGATCCAGAGGTACTTTATAAACGCTTACCAGATAACACTTTTGACATACAGAAGTGCATTACGTCGGCGCAAGCGTGTATGTTGCTGTTAATTTTAAAAGAACATTTGAAAGAGATGTATAGTCTAACGGATAGTAAAATTTCACGATACTCTCCATCTGAACCTAAAATACATGAAAAAGCTGTTGTAAGGAAAAACGTACATGATTTCAATCCTAAAACTACAATAGATATAATTATGAAACAGCAAGAACTTCCAAGTAACTCGAGTTCCAATGAAATAGGTAAAAAACAACTCAATGATGAAGAGAAAATGGATCTAGTTGTTAAATATTTAGATGTAAGTAATATTTGAAAATTTTATTTATAAGAAACTTACTTCAATTGGTTTATAGTTTAAGCAACTAATGTTAAAACTGGATCCTGAAGATGCCGATTCTGACGAAGATGCACGTGAAAAATCAAAACTAAATAACACAATAAAGACAGACACATCACCAAATACTTCAATACTAAACACAACAGGACCTTTTCAATCACAGAATGAAAGTGGAACAAGCGGTAACACAACTGACAACGCAACAGATACATTGACTCCTAATTTAAATAATAAACTTGGCAATTATCCCATAACAATGGAGACCTCAGTTAAGGTACGTATATTTCTTTCAAACAATACCCGCCATCAACATATTTTATTTTATATAGTTTTAAGATATAAACAAGTAAGAAAATTATAGTCGGCCTAGACAGATGGACGGACGCACATCGCTAAATCAAGCCAGATTGGGATTCTGAGTCGATCGGTATAATAAAAGATTTAAGCATTATACACATTATACAGACTTATATGAAATGATCACGATATACAAAAATCAGTAATTAACTACAAATGACAGCTTAATAGATCGGTTTACTACAATATCATAGTCCTACTATTGATGTTTAAAATTATAAGAGATTATTGAAACCAAAAATTAATTTTAATGAAAATTGCAAATGTTTGTATATCAACCCGCGATATGTAAAAGAAAATCTATTTCAAAAGTCTAAACAACCAACAAAAAACACGAACAAATTTCCGCCTAAAATTGAATTTGAAGCATCATATTACAAAGTGTGAAATATAAGGGTTGTCAATTTAAACTGAATGTGGTTGTCACTCTTTAACAAATAGAGTAATTTGCGCAAATTTACGTCTCTTTTTAAACTCTTTCTTTTAACTCATACTCTCTGTCTGTCTGTCTACCAAGGGGCAACCCCATTCCCCCTCACCCAATTGATCTGAAACTTGGCCCATAGTCTTGTTGTGACTGTAGATTAATTTTGGTGTAGTCACGCACAGTCACGCATAGTCTTGCACCGTCACGGAGTGATTTAAAACCCATTTCCCCTAATCAGATCGTTCTGAAACTTGGTCGATAGACTTGCTGGGAAAAAATATTAACTTTGACATAGTCAGTTCAGTCACTCATAGTCACGTACAGTCACTCATAGTCATGCACACTCACGGAGAGATTAAAACCTCACTTTCCCTCATCTGATCGATCTGAAGCTTTGTCCATAGACTTGTGGCCAAAGATTAATTTTAAGATAGTCACAAACAGTAACGCATAGCCACGCATAGTCACGTAGTGATTTAAACCGCATTTCCCCTTATCCAATCAATCTGAAACTTGGTCCATAGACTTGTTGTGACCAAAGATTAATTTAAAATAGTCACGCAAAGTCACACACAGTCACGGAGAGATTCAAAACTCATATGCATAAGGAAAGAAAGAGTTTTAATAAAAACTTAGTTTTTGTGGGTTAGATTATTACAAAGCTCTAAAATATTCAACAATGATTTTAACCCTTTAATGCCCGATGTTGCATATTGGCAATATTGTACATTTTAGCTAATAAGTCCCGTAATTTTTATTTTTTCTCCTACGGTTTTTTTGTCAAAGTAGCTTGATATGTTGTGCAAGTCTAATTGCAAATATTTTATTGTAAGTATTGAGAGAGATCATTTGAGAGCTAATCTTATTTGATTGCACATATAAAATTTTTTTTTCTGCAAAAAGTGAGTTTACAAATAATCAAAAAAAAATTATAAAGTTTAAATTTGGTTTAAGTTTTAAGGTAAGAAAATTAGACAAAAAATAAAAAATACTTTTAGATGGTGGTCAGTCATGCTTAAAACACAATGTTGCCTATAGGCAACATTTCATAACGGCTAAATCAGGATACATATGACTTTGAAATTGATATCAATTTATATTTAGGTCCAAACTAACAACTACATAAACTTGAAAAATGTTTAACCACACCCCTATTAATTCGGGCATGAAAGGGTTAAAACTCCATTTGATTTAATTTTTTTTGTTCAATTAACCTTCATTTTTCATTATCAATTTCCATCAAAGATGTATTAATATAATAATTGATCAAGCTACTTTTAATGCTTTAATTCGTCATCTTGAACATAAATGGTTGACATTTGATTGACAGCACTTTTTTATTTGTTTTTTATGTTCTCTTTTGTTTATAAAGAAAATATATTGTTTTTTTCCGGAATATGATAACACATATTAAAGTTTCTACGTACCTTGTCATCGGCAATAGTTTTATGAAGTAAACTGGGATATCCTTGGCGAATTTTGAGGCAGGGGTCTAATTTTCGCAGTCGTTAGTGAACGTTTTTTTATTTGAACGTGCGAATTCTTCTACTTTTGGGATTTTCTTATACGATAATGAATAATATGTGACGAAATTTCTGATTCTGGGATTCGAAATCGAGTGAATGCGAATGCAACCTTGCGAAATTTTACTCGTTTGCAAAATTTCAATTTAGGTCAAAAATAACAAAATAAACTTTACCCAGAAGGAGGTTCTTGGTAGGTTTATGGAAAAACTATTTATTTAGCCAAGAGTATTTTGCCGAATACTTAACAAGAAAGAACATGGTTTAACCAACTATGTATGTGAACGTCGTATTTTTTTTTCGTCGAAATCAGAAGACGACGAATGAAAAATAATAATACTTATTAATGTCTTACTTTTTTCAATTTATACTTTACATTTTCTCTTTAATCTGTTGTAAAACATATTTATTAGCTTCTCTTACAATACTGAAACAATAAATCATTTCGTTTTGTTCGAGTAAGGAAATTAGAAATATTTAGACTATCGACTATGTTCTCCCTCAATACCCCTATGGAAGTTACTTCTGTTCTATCTAAAAGGCGGTTTCTCGTTGGCACTAGAGTTTTTATTGATAAAGATAATACAGCTGATAAACGCAACAGTAGATTCTTTTAACGCCAGATAGGTAAAGATGTGAAATTAGCAGATAAGATCATCAAAGTTGGATGTGGAAATCATCGCATTTTTATTGCCGCTAAACCGTTTACCAGTAGCGTCGACAAAATCATTGCGGGAAAGAAGACGGACGCTGAATTTTTAAAAAAATTATTATCCAAAGTAAATTACAATTGTAATATTATGGTGAGAGACTACCAAAAACCCATTCCTAGCGCTGCTGCGTTAAATACTTTATCCAGCAATTAGCAATTATAAATGTGTCGATTGGTTTCATATAATGTTGCTAACCTAAATACTACCTTAATGGCAATAATTCGGCTCACGATGTTGAGAAATTCACAAATCTTATAAACAGTTTGAACGCTCAACCATTTTGTATAATTGGTGATTTAAATGTGCGAGTTTCTCCTCCACAAACGCTGAATGATAATCTTTTTTTGGAAAAAGATTTCTTACGAATGATGAAGTTTTGAATACATTAAATGGCGAGAATAACATGCTCTTATACAGAGTGATATCAAATTGTTTAAAATATAGAAAATTTAGATAATAAAATTTTTTAAATAATATTCTAATTATAATTTAAAATATTTTATTATGCCAATCAGACACAAAACATTTAATGTTATGTCTTCCTATGATTTAATCATTGAAAAAATTATTGTTACTGTAATTTTAAGAATTTTATTTACTAAAAATCAAATCAAATCAAAATAAATTTCGATACGGAATTATTTCGATCACGACTGCGAAAATTATGCCCCATCTTTGCACATGTATGTCACCTTTCGAATTTAGGATAAGTTCTATCTACTGTTTTGTCAATTCTTGATCTTTTACATTTATTTCCATAAATGATGGTTATTTCTCGTTTTGATCAATTAATCTCTATTTTATGAAAACCTTTTTTAAAATAAGTGCCACTCATTAGAAGTTATGATACAAAAAAAACTACATAAATTGCCTTAATATATTTTACTTTGATAGAAAAGGATGTTTTTCTATTACAAATAGATCAAAAAAAAAAGAACTATTTATCGATTTTTGTTATGTATTGTTGTAATTTTAAGTTGTACACATAATTTCGGTTCGACATCACTTCTTTAATTTTTAATAATAGAAAAATCCAAATTTTTGAAATGTAAAAGAAATATTCAAAGAATGAAAGACAGCGCTAGATGAAGTAAATACTTCCAAATATCACGAGTTAGAATGAACAAGCTGAGTTTTTTTTCCAATTTAATTTTCTCTACATTAGCAAAGCCATATCAAATACATGTTTTTTAAAGTTTTGAATATTAATTTTGAAATCTTTTAAACTAAAAATTCGACTAATTAAAATAAAAATAGTTTTTCTGCTTATTGAATATTTCAGCAGCAAAACTATTTATAATTAGGTGTAAGGAGACTTTATCTACAAAGTGTAAGTGATAATGTGGAACTTAGGGTAATTTTATATATATCCATTTGTATGAAGGCTAGGTCTTAACATGCATCGATTTTCACAAAAATCATCCCAGAGCTACTGTCCAAAATTTAATTTAAAAATATTTTTCGATAGATTCCCTGATGACACAGGGTATACAAACAAAACTGTTGGTATACCTTTGGCATAGGTGTTTTAACTTGTAATGTTGTGAAGCATAGCAACAGAAAGTAATGTATTTTTTGCAGTATCCAAGTCAACACGAAGTCTTCCTAATGTAGAACGAAGTTTTGAATTTAGCTGCCCAATTTTGCTTCGAGTTGCAATAAGAATTTTATTCTAACTGGAACACATTTATTCATTTAAGAATAGGTAACTGATTTCTTTCTTGCGAAGCCTACCTTTTCTCTTTGAATATGGAAGGAATCATTATTGTCGGTAATGAAATTGGTGGTAAAGGGTAATTTGCATCTCCCAGTAGTACTCTATTATACACACTTTTGTTATCATTAATATTTCTTTCAGTCGGTACTGTCCCAAATTCTTGAGTCGTGCTTTGAACAGCAAGATCTTGCCACAATATTTTTTTGCAGTCTGCATCACATACAATCTGAAATATAAATGCTTATCAAAGAACGACTACTAGTAGTAGTAGTAGTAGTAGTATTTATTTTATTTTCAGCAATATATATAAAATAATTACAAAATAAAATAAAAGTTAAAAATAAAATAAAAGGTAAAAATAACCATATGCGACTCTGACTATCGTCGTCAGCCGCTTATAATATAAAAATTTAATTTCCTAATCGAGATAAATGTTTTTATGTATTAAACTCTGTTATCAAAAAGTTTCTGTAATTTATACATGTTTTTATATAATTTGCTAAGAGATTCCAATTTGTATTTACACCATTTAATATATTTAAGATTTCGTCTTCTGTAAGGTAAGCTTTACTGAAGTACATAATTCTGAATTCTTTTAGCGTTTTACAACGACCAAGAAAATGTTCTATATTTTCAATTTCCCTTGAATTACATAAAGAGCATAATTTAGACAAATTCGTTTCAAAGCGGTTACCATTTAATTTTATCAAATCACTTCGTGCTTTAAAAATCCAAGTTATATTTTCTAGTTTAATTTCATTAGATATGTATTTATTCCCTTCAATTGCATTTAGTTTTGAATATATCCTGGTTGTTAGAGCCTTTTTGTTGCAAATTTGCTCTTGATATTTTGACTTCAAGGAGATTAAAAGGTTTTTTCTATTGTTATTCCATTGTTGTTTATTAATGTTCGCTTCTGTCCAATTAATTTCAAATTCTAATCCGAGCTTGTTAAGTTCAATAACCCAAAGCAGATTTTTTTGAATCAATAGTTTAGAAAATTGATAAGGCAGCCGATTTTCTCCGTAATCAAACAGGGTTTTGTTGATATATCTCATATGTAGATCTAAGGTGTATAAATGACCATTTTCCATACCTGTTTCGGATAATAACACATAAGTTGGTGTGAAGCTTGGGAGCCGCAAGATTTTCTTTATAAAATATATTTGTAGCTTATCAACATACTCAAAATTTGTAAACCCCCATATTTGGGCTGCATACGATTGCACTGACCTGCATACTGCAAGGAATAATTTCCATTTAGAAGCAATTGATATTGTGTTTTTATTTAAAAAGTTTTGCCATGTTAAGTTGATACTATTTTTTGCTGCTATGTTTCTTTGTTCAATATGCTTCGTAAATACCATTTTTGGTGTAAGCCAAACTCCTAGGTAACAGTATTCTGAAACTATTTTGATTTCTTGGCTATTAAAATACCATTTTTCTTTACTAGACAATCTTCCCCCTTTTCTGAAAACCATAATTTCTGACTTATCCAAGTTTACTTCAACATTCCATGTTTTACAATAGTCTTCAAGTTTTTGGATCATTTTCTGCAGCACTTTTACATCATCTGCTAAAATCACTATGTCGTCTGCATATAATAACTATCTTATGTTAATGTTTTCAACGTATATTCCACCTTCTAAGCAATCATGCAAATCATTAAGGAATAAGGCAAATAGTAAAGGTGATAGCAAACACCCCTGCTTTACACCACTTTCTGTAGCAAATGACTTTGATAGCTCACTACCTGTCCAAACTGATGTCCGCGTTTTTTCATAGATACATTCTATAAACTTAACAACTTTTGATGAGGCACTCAATGTATGCAACTTGTAAATTAAAGCATTTCTTGACACTTTATCAAATGCTGCTTTGAAATCTACGAAAAAGGCATATGTTTTCTTTTTATTCGCAAAATTCAGATGCACCATAGATGTTAAATTATATATATTATCTGCTGTTGAATAGTTTTTACGAAATCCTGCTTGGAATTCATTCATAATGTTGTTACGTTCAACCCAATTCGAGATACTTTCATTTATTAATCCCATCATAAGTTTCGGTAAACAGTTCATAATTGATATACCACGATAATTATTTGGTAATGAAGTATCGCCTTTTTTATAGATTGGATAAATAATACTCAAATTAAACGAATCATCAACGCTGCATCGATCAAATAATACATTACAAGTTTTTGTTATCTCTTCCAACAGTTCGTCTGGTGCATTTTTATAGAACTCATACGGAACTCTATCTTCTCCTGGAGCTTTATTAGTTTTAGTTTTACTCAGCACTTGTTTAATTTCTGATACTGATATTATCTTGTCCAAGTCATAATTACTTGTATAAAAGTGTGCATATTGCATTTCTACTATATTTTGGATCGGGTTTAACAATTGCTTGAAATAAATCCTAAAGTCTTCTGCCTGAATAGCTAATTCTGTTGGTAAATCATCATTACGTATCTCCTTGGCAATTTTCCACCAATCTTTGCTGGTTTGCACACTCTCTATTTTTTCAACTAGTTTTTGGCTATAACTTTGTTGGGCTTCACGACATACTTCTTTATATTTTTTATTAGCTTTCAGATACTTGTCCTTATTTTTATTACTTCCATTGTCTCTATATTCTTGAAGTCTTTTAAAGGAAGTACTTCTTGCATTGTAGCATTTTATAGTAAACCACTTTTGTTTTTGAGGGACTTTAAACCCGTTTTTATATATTTTACCATATGAATTCTTTATTACTTTAGTAAGTTCACCAAAGCTCATATACTCTTTTTCTTGTTGTGTTTTTGTTGACTGTAGTACATTTTTTACCACAGCTTGATACTTTGATTTGTAGTCTTCTCTCCAATGTAGTTTTGGTAATAATTTGGCAGTGATGCTATTAGTGATATTAGTCTTAATCTTTAACGTAAGAACAATGGGAAAGTGGTCAGACCATAAATGATTTTCCACACAAAACTTATCGACATTTTTAAGAAGCTCTGTACAAATTGTCTTCCTTTTTCATTTATTAAAATATATTTAGATTTTTTTTTCCTCAGTGCCCGCCGGAAAGTTTGTTTGAATTAAATCATCAATTTTTCTCTGAAGTAAGCCAATTCTCACATTTAGATCGCCTATAATAACAGGATTAACTATGTTGTTTTCTGTGAAGAGTAAATTTATATTTTGGAACTCATCATTCCATACAGCGCTTCTCATATAAAGTGGTATCAAATTAATTATTGAAGAATTTATTTTGATATTTATAATGGTAATATTATGTAAATTAATAAAAGAATATTTAAAATTAATTTTGGATAACGCCTTCTTTACTCCTAAAGCAGATCCACCAATAGCTCTACCATAATTACTAACTCTTGTAGCAGGTGTCCAAAATAATTCATATCCGCTTAGGTATTTATTAAAATTTAAAGATCTTTCATGATTTAAATGAGTTTCAAGAAGTACGAAAATATCAAATGACTTTATATAATTAAAAAAATCAACATTTAGAACTTTATTTTCAAGGCCGTGTATATTGTATGACAAAATATTAAGGTTTAAAGAAGTTGCAGAATTCGAATTATTATTACATATATTGCTATTAATTAGTTTTTTTGATTTGGTAGATTAAATTTTACTAAAAGACTTTCATAACTTAATGTTAATGTACTTAATTTATCACCATACATATCAGTTAAGATTTCTTGAGCTGTATTTTCGCCGCACATTAGTTCATGGTTTCTATTCCATTTCATCCAGTTGACACCAATTTTTATTGAATCGTTTTTAACAAATACTTTATGAGTTTTATCAATATTTAAAATCTCTGTTTTTACCAACATCAACAATTTTCTATCGAGTTGTCTTTCTTCATTTAAGTCTCTTTCAACTTTTATTCCCGACCCCGCTAGGTTCCTAAGGTTTTTAAATATTTTATCCGCCATTCTTTCCGTAGCCATTTCCGCAAAACGCTAATTTTATCATCACTTGTGAATAAGACTCGTGCCGAATTAATTTGAACATCATTTAGCTTCAAAACTTCCTTACATACATTTTCCGCTGACGTTCTTGGCGACCCATTCTTCATTATTCCTTTGAATATAACGTTCTTTTTTCTACCTTGGTTGACAATTCGTTGAATTTGTTGGTGATCTTTTTGTCTATCATTTTTCATCCGTTCTAATTGAACTTTAAGCGATTCATTTTCTTTTTTAATTTCTTCAAATTTATTATTTACATCATCTATCTGAATTTTAATGCCTTCGATATCAGATTTAGTGGATAAGTTCTTAAGCTTGTTTTCCATTACAGCCTCCATCATCTTCATTAAGTCTGCTACCGCTACACTTCCAACCAAATCTGTCGCCCCCGTTGTGTTTGGGTATTCAGGCGACGTTTCGTTTAATTTACGTTTAACATTTTTGTCAACTGGGTTATGTGTTGAGTTGTTTGTAGTAGTAGATGGCATACTTTAAGCTTCACCCACTATTTGCGAGACAAGAACAGCTGTTGTTATTGTTTATTAAACTTGGTATTTTGAGTGATTTCTTGTAAAATATTATTTCCAATAGAAGTTAAAATAATATTAATAATTTAAAATGTATTTTTAAATATTTAAGTAAACTTTTCTCACTCCGAATTCTTAACAGTGATAAATTGTTCGGTGAATTATTGCACCAAGCACAAATTAATGTAAGTAACTCGTTTAAAGTGTTTTTATTTTAACAAAATTACAGAGCCGACAAAAAAACACGTCTACCTCGTTTGAACAGAAATTTCAGAACGACTAGTAATAACAAGTGAGACAGCAGGTGAGGTGAACTTAACTCAACATTTAACGAATAAAAACCTTTTCTATTGAGCTTATAATCTGTCATCTCCTGGTCAACATTATTTGCGGGAAATTCAAGACGCACATATGCGCAATCTAAAGCGCCAATTGTGATCAGGAACCTAGCCACCTGATAGAACTTGTTCTTAATTTCAACTACTTCAGTATATTTTGGAAATTTGAGGAAATATCAAAGTAATAAAGCAATTTTTTTAAAATGTTATTTGTGACACATTCCATGAATTTGGCGATTTCAACAATTTCAGCAAATTCCACTAAATTTTGTTTGTGGAATGAAATTTCTGCTGCAGAAACGTTCAGGATATTGCAGAAGGTCTTCGATGACCAGATATGCCGAGTAAAAAAAACAGTCCCAAGAAGGTAGAGAAAGCTTTGGAGACAAAGAGCCCTCATGTCAACGAAATGAAAGATTTTGTGCTGAGAAATTGTCGATTCACAGTTATAGATCTTGCTGATACTTTCACATTTCAAAAGGCTCAGTCAACACTATTTTATAAGATATTTTGGACTTAAAATGTGCCAAATCGCGATCGTTTAAAACAAAAAGACGAAAAATAGCGTCGCATTAATATCGAAATTCCGTTAACCACTTCTTAACCGTCGAAGTTGATGGCGTAGAGTCGTTATAGTATCTAATAAGCCTTGCCTTAGTTTGGTGATGGTTTTTCCGCAAAAAAATTTTTGAGCTCTCGCAATTCACTTCTTTCCATTTTTGCAAAAATTCTCGAGGTTGGTTGTCAAACACAAACTGAATGACGCAGCTTCCTCAGTGTTTTGCAGTATTCTAAATATTAACAGATGATAGTTGGCAGAAACAGTGTTGATTTTTAAGTATGTTTGTACTGATTTTTGTTACTATCAAAAAATACATCTTTTATTAAACCGATTGGCTCAAAAATCAATTTCTAAGTCGATTTATCAATGTCCGTCCTACATGGAAATGAAAATATCATGTACATGTCAAAATGAAAATATATTTCCATGAAATATGGTATATAAGCTTTTATCGGCCATATAGAAATTGGTCAGACCTAGAGTACAAATGTACTCTATGAGATCTACTTACATTGAGTATTAATTGATTTAGTTACTAAGGTTTGCGCACGAAAAAACTATAACATACATTTGCACTTATAAAAGTTTACAAAATTTTATAACATATATTTCGGTTGTAAAGATTTCTTGCATTCTAAAAAGCGAAACATAACGAAACGACAAAAAATTGAATGAAAATTTCAAAATTAATTAAAATATTTAAACTTTTTCGTTAGCCTTGCAAAACAATATGAAATATGTTTTCCATATACGGACAATATTTAATAATTATTTTCTTTTAAACGGACTGTGAACGAAAAGTATGTTGGGAACGAATGAAATTCAATATTAACATTTTATAAAAAAGTATTCTTGTATTTAGTTGTTTGTATGTATGTTCCCAATTAAATTTATAAGGCAGATACAGTACTCCCCCTCCAACAAGGCGATTCATGAAAATCTAACACATTTACCAAAGCAAAGTTTAATATTTCTATTCTCCACCGGTGCATCATCCAAATTTAAAATTGATGCCGGCTTCAATCTATCACCCAATATTACTTTTTCTTTTCCATTGATAAGTATCTTGAAATATTTTTCGCATATTGCAAGTACTTGTAAGGAGGTTGCAATGTTCGCCTAACTGCATCACATCTTACAAATACAAAATGATAATTTTTAGTTGGTTGTTAATATATTGATTACGATGGCCATGATCATTTGATAACGTAGGCTGAAGCTTAATCATGTTTTCACGAAATTGATTAATCAAGTCGGATTAATACGATCTTGTTGAACATTCTTCAAAGAATTCTCCCGGTAGTGTAACATTCGAATCGTAAACCATTTCTGCTATAGATGACTTTGTTTCAGGCATAACTTCCATCTCAATCTGAGCAATATGAGAGGTAAAGCACCCACCCAATTTTCGCTACCATGACATTTTAATGAATCTTTAAAGTTATGTGCCAAAGTTCTATCAATCCATTAGCCTGTGGATGGTATGGTGTGGTATGAATTACTTTTGTACCTAAAATTCTCGAAAGTTCTCAAAATAAATTGCATTCAAATTGTCTTCCTTGGTCAGTGGTAATTTCTATTCTGGTACAAAGGCGGTGGCTATTATTACTGCGGTGATATCAGATGCTGGTACTGCTTCTGCTCATTTCGAAAATCGATCAATGTAAGTAAATATATATCTATATCCTTGATAATAGTGACAGTGGCCCAACAATGTCGATATTGACATGTTTTAATCGTTCTGTTGGTGTTTTGAATTTTCCAATTGGACTCTTGATATGACGATTCACCTTTGACAACTGACAAGGAATACAACATCTAGCCCATTCAGCTACGCTCTTGTTTAAATTTTTCCAAACGTATCGTTTTCTTATTAAATCTACGGTAGCTTTAACACCTCGATGGGAGAGACTATGTAAATTATTAAACATTGTTTTACGAAATGATGGCGTTACATATGGACGGATTAGAGAAGTTGAAATGTCGCAATAAAGTGAAGCTTAAAATCAGGAATATTTATCTTTTTCAGCGTAAGACCTGGGGTAGGTAAACTTAAGAGCTGGTGCAATTCCGCATCATCTAGCTGTTCCGCTGCTAACATCTTGAAATCCAACGGTGATGGCGTAGAATATGACGAATATATGTTGTGTGTTGGCCGATGTAATCAAGATGCCGCAATTGCCGTGGTGATGCCTTTTCTGATCGTTGTTTAAATACGTATACCAAAGGTTTATGATCAGTAAAAATGGTAAATACACGACCCTCCAAGAAATACTGAAAACGTTTAAGAGTCACGATCATAAGCACTGTATTTTAATTTTGCATTGAACAACTTTTTTGAATAAAAGCCTAAGGGTTTCTACTCACCATTCACATGCTGCTGTAATACGCCACCCATTACGAAATCTGAGGCATCTACACATAATGATAGCGTAGCATTTTCCTTGAGATAACACAAAAGCGATGCCCCTGCCAGCTTATCCTTACATTGTTGAAATGCTTGTTCCAGCGGCTGAGTTCAATTTATAGATCGAGAGTCATTCTTACGATTTCCTTGGTAAATGCCATGAAGAAAAGCTTGAGATTTTGCTGCGTCTGGTATTAATCTACGATAAAAATTAATCATACCTAAAAACGTCTTAAGTCCTTAACCGATTTTGGACGTTTGTATTTTATAATTGCATCTACATGACTGGGTAATGGCTTTAAACCTTCAGAAGTCACAAAATATCCAAAAAATTCCAGCTCGGATCCAAAAACACATTTAGATAGACCATATTTTCGCAATCTTTCTAACAGTTGCCGTAAATATTGTTTATGATCATCAGAGTCATTCCAGGCTATAAGTATGTCATCTATGTATAAATATACAAAGTCCATACCTCTGGTAACTTCATGCAAAAATCGTTGAAAGGTCTGCGTGGCGTTACACAGACCAAATGTCATTCGTGGAAATTCAAAATTGCCAATTGGTGTAGTAATTGCTGTTTTATTTATGGCTTCTTCTGCTATAGGAATATGCTGATATACCTTTACCATATCTTCTTTGAGAAAATGCACTTACCATCCAAAAGAAATCCGAAATCATGGATATGTGCAACAGCGTAACGGTCGGGAATCGTTCTAAAATTCAAACTGCGATAATCGTCATAAAGACGCCACTCACCATTACTCTTTTGTACCATATGGAGTGGACTAGTCCAGTTGCTGTTGGACGGTCGACAAATACCTAACTGCATCATCATGACATAGACGGCGTGATTTGCAAAAAACTGGTGGTCCCTTCGTTGTTATAATAAAATGTTCGACGGAATGTTTAGCTTTCGATCGAAAATTTATCTTTGCGAGATCATTATATTCATAAATTAAGGAACAGAATTCTTAAACGGTAGCAACTGATTTAATGGCAACATCACCTTGCACACCAATTCCTTTGCAACGTAGGTTTGTTGATGGATCAGCTAGACAGTTATGTTTGACATCAACGAGGAGACCAAAGTGACCTAAAAAATCAGAGCCAATTATTGGTTTTCTTACCTCAGCAATGATGAAATCCCATCGAAATTTTTAAGCCAAGATCCACGAATAACGTTTTTGTGACAAATGTTTTAATTCTTGTCTGATTTGCAGCGTATTGCATAGGATCGGGAGTTTGTTTCGCTTGAAATGATGATACAGGATATACTGTTAAATCTACACCAGTATCTATTAAGAACCTGATTTTCGTTTTAGTCACGAACAAAGAGGCGACAAATCTCTTGGCAACCCTCATCCGTCACCATAGACGGGGCGCCAATTAGTTTTCCGATTGGTTGGCTAAGCGATTAAAATTGCAGGGAGTTACGCATTTCGTTGCACGCTCACGAAATTTAAAGTGATACTAGCATAGAGGTTTCTTGTTTCTGGAAACTGATCCCTTACGAAATTTGAAATCTTTTGATTTTTCCGAGGCCTGGATTATCCTATTGCTTCAATTTGCGTTGTAAGCTTCTCAATTTTTCGATCGAGATCATCAAAACTGTCGTGATTATGTGCTGGCTTTGATATTGTGTTAATTTCATCGGTTATGGATAAAATAGCTTTCATCTGTGAAGGGAGACGCTGCATCCAAAGTTGCTTTAAAAGGTCATCAGAAACTTTTCCTTAAGCTAAAGTTCGCATTTCAATAAGAAGTTCGGAAGATTTTCTATCACCCAGTTCAACGCTGTTCAGCAGCTTGCGCAATCGTTTTTCCTCCGAGTCTGTGAATGAATCAATCAACCTCGTTTTAAGCGTTTCGTACATAGTGTTCGTCGGCGGATTAAATATTATGTCGTTTACCTTTCCTAGGATATTGCTTCCCATCAAAGTCACAATAGTATGGAATTTCGTTGCATCTTGAGTAACTCCAAAATGGTGGATCTTTAACAGCAATTCGTGAAATTTCCCCACGTGAGTTTGTTGCTGAAGGTAGTGACAAAAAGTCATCCTCGCTGACGGATATGACGGGGTCACCAATGTGGGGAACAAATGAAATTCAATAATAAAATTTTTATAAAAAGTATTCTTGTATTTAGTTGTTTGTATGTTCCCAAACAAAATTAAATTTATAACTAAAGCAAATATTTTCATTTTTTAATTTATCATAAAAAAGTTTCTAGATTTAAAAACAATTTTCTAAAAGTAAACGAACAAGTTGGAATAAATAAAGTAGTATATAAGGCAGCTATAAGTAAATGAAAAAATTATTAGAATTTTTAATAAAGTAAACGAACAGTAATGGTTTCCCTAGAACCTACAAAATGTTATGAATGTCCTAATATTAAAAGAAGCTTGCGAAGTGACAGAAAAGGGCAAAGGGAAAGGGGAAAATATTGTCAAAAATCAAATATTTCGGGAAGAAAATCAGCTCTTTAAATCAGTTGCTCGGAATCTTTCGTAAGGAAGTGAAAAGGAAGGCAGGACTCAAATTGAAACTCCAATAAATACGAATGCTGTTATGAAAGATGAAAAATATGTACTAGGAGATCTCAGTAGTGGATTTTTACATAGCCTATAACAATTTAAGACATAAAAAAATCTGGAAACAAGTTTTAGTTTGACATGCTATATGTAGTTGTTGGAAAATGAGCAGTTCTTACGTGACGACGCACAGTGGACCATTTCACGAGAAGGCGGTCAAAAATCTATAACTTTTGATTGGATTGGAATTTTGATATGCGAGTTTTTTTTTTTTTTTGTTTGGTAGGTGCGACTTTATCATTTAATTTTTGCTATAAAACGTAATTATCGACCAAATTATGAAGGGTTTAAATTACATTTTCATTTTAGTTGAATTTTAGTATAAAAGTGAAGTATTAAAAGGTTGAAAAAAGGTTTCTTTTATATAATAGTAGTATGATTATGTATGTTCTAACTCACGATTCTAAAGGGTGATTTTTTAAGAGCTATAGGAAAGTTTTCCAAAAAAAACACATAAAATTCAGAAAAATGCATGAAATCTTTATTTGAATCGATAGTACGGTCCATATAATTTAGTGTTTGAAGATTATTTCATGCAAATGTTGACCGTGACTGCGCCTCAAAGGGTCCATCCGCTTAGTCCAATTTTGGCATACTCTTTCCAACATTTCGGCCGGTATCTGTAATGGGTTAAATTGATTTGAAGACGTTGGCATTGTATTTCATAAACTATGAAGTACAAAATTTTAATTGAGAGAAGAAACGAATAAAATTATAAGCACAGTGCAGATGCAACCAAGAGAGGCAAATCGATGATCAGACAAAAAAGGCTGTTTGGTATAAGGTAGTGGCCAAATAGAATCTGCGCTTAATATTTAAGTCTCTTATCCGATGTTATATTTGAGTGACTAAAGGTCGGCGGGACCCGTCTCAGCCGCTAGCTTCAGTGGTGTGGGGAGGTTCTTGACCCATGTCAAACAAATTCACCATTACCATTTTATTAAAGAGTCCCTGAATTAGAGTGAGGCTATAAAATAGGAATATATGGACCAAATTTAATATCTATTGATTCCCCAAAGGAAATTTATAAAACCGCTGATTTTGAAATTTAATTGATGCGTATTAGAGAATAAATTTATACAAAAGGGTCATGTTGTTAGGGACCCGTGCTCAAAACCCTCCCAACCAATGTTCTTCAAAACACGCAATAAATTTAAGAAGAACCCAAAACGATACATTTTCTCAACCCTTTAGGAAAAGTCTCGGAGTATTTACTCGTACATCTTAAAAGCTTTATTCATACTAATTTACTTATAAATCATAATAAAGGTATACGCACATTTATCCAAAATAGTTTTAAAAAAAAACTATGTGCAATAATTTAATTATTAATGTTGTTTAAGAAATTCAATAAAGATTCAGCAAATATATTTACACATTATATTTTAAATAGTTTTCATTTACACGATTGTTAAAATTTGCACAGGATTAAATACGAATTATTGTAATTAATTAATTAAAGTATATTTATATACTTGAAATTATCAAAAATAAAATGCTATCAAAAATTAAAGTCACTAAACGGAGCTGTAGGGTACACATAATTATTGTACAACATTGGTTGTTTGTAATTTTTTTTTTTTTTTAAATTGTTTTGTCTCTGTTTTTTAAAATTTGGTTTCAATCGTGTAAAGTTTTTTTATTTTCTGTTTTGCTTTGATTTACCTTTTGGTCTCTGAAGGAGATCAAAAAAGAATGCATTCTTCAATGGAGAATTTAAAATAAAAATTAATACATGCCTTCTATATAACTAGAAATAAATTCTATATATTCAGAACTGGTTTTTTTTTTTTTTTTTTTTATTTACACGATTTTGAAGATATAATTTTTAGATCAATAACTATAATTTGACAAACTGTTAGAACTGGAAAAACATTGCTTTTTTAATAAAATTTACTATTGCAGCCAAACCTTGGTGGCGTTTATTTTAATAATGAAAGACAAAAATGCAACAATTTAAATATAAACCAGTTCTAAATATCCATCATGAAAAATTCACACAAAGAAAATAGAAAACATCCAAATATTTAATTTCATGTCATTTAAATTTTAAATAACATTTTTGTAAGATAAAAAAAACTACAATTACAAAAATGATTTAAAGGGAAAAACAACATATAGTTTTGCGAGGTTTGTTCACTTGTTTGTTCCTTCTTTTCTTTTTCTTATTATAAATTTGGATATATTCCTTCTCAATGATAAATACAAAAACAATATCGAGCACTTACTTGCAGAGCGATAGAAGGCCTTCCATAGAGCTGCTTGATGGGGAGAGAATTTTGTTGTCGTCTCTTAGTCGAAATGCATGTGTTGTTGATTTTGTATTTGTTAATATTTAACATGATGTTGTTCAGCTTTTCTTTCAGTTTACACAAAATGCATGCTGTGTTTTAAATTTCTTTGATTCCTTTTATTTCTATCACAGTGGTCTGGGTGATGTTAAAATTTTGTCAAAAGTTAATTAATTTTTCTACAACACAGATTGACCTGTTTAATGCAAACTTTATTTTCCAAAAAAATAAAAATTATTTTTTTGTTTGGTTTTTATATTTTTTTAATTTCTTTATTATTTTTTACAGACCACTGGGAAATCACTTTACACTTTGGAACCAAATTTCTTTTTTTTTTTATGGCTGCCTATGTTTTTTTTTTTTGTTATTTATGCTTTACTTTTGAGTTGAATTCAGATTTTTGTATAGGAAACATTTAAATTTGTACAATTTTTTTATATATGTATGTATTCGGTGTAATGTTTTTATAGCCGTAGGGTCTTTTTGATTATCTTTCGCGACACTGTGCAAATATTAAAACGATGCAATCATTAATCGAAAAACATTTCTAGTTTTGATTATTCTAAACAATTGAATTTTCTGACTTTATGTATATGAAATCAAAATGAATAATTTTTGGAAATAATTTTAGGTTTTTTTTTTTGTTTGCTTTGACAACATACCGCGAATATACTTGCTAATTTTTTTCACTTTTATCTTTAATCTACGTTTTTAAATACTTTTGTTTACTAAAATAATTATTTCGAATTTTTTTTTTATTTTCACTTTGTTGCTAGGTTAGACGCGATCTCCTTTAAGTCTTTCTAATACTTGACGAATTCTGATTCAGCAACAAAATGTAGTTGACATCAAATGTTGTAAAATGGACAGACGGTATTTTTATTCTGCTTTGTGTGAGCCTTTGTCTCAGAGAGTGTACTCTTTCTTGCTTACTACAAATCTCTTTTCTTTAACCAAAAGTAATATGAATCACAATTTACATACGGCACTTGTAGACTAAATTAACCTTCAAAAGTGGCAACAACCTATTTAATGTTCTTCGGGGGAAATTCTTTGAACGCCTGGTTATCTATTTGACTATAAACTTTCCCTAAGATTTCTTTAATCTTATACAACATTCGTTTTCCTTAATTTAAAAAAAAAATTGTGATATAAAACTGCGATATTAGCTTTTAAGTTCCAAAATTTATATTTAAGAAAGTTTAAATACATCCATTTTAATCAATTTTATAAACCCGAAAAGTATACCAAATTTTATTTAATATAACTGTAACTAAATACATTAAACTTTTCGCAATATTAATTTTAACTTTGATATGAATGGAACCACAGCTTAATCAGGAAAGAACGATCGTTTCCTTTTTACTTGACTACCTTAACTTTTTGAGAACCTCATGTAACTTGTACTTTGGACTTTATGCCTTTCGGAGTAAAAAGAAATGTAACTACGGCCCATCAAGTAAAGAAAAGTGTTTGGTGTAAACTTTGGCAGCACTTAACTACTCACCGTGGTGTTAAGAAATAAAAATGTTTATGTAAAATTACTGACGATAATATTGTTAGCAGAATTCATGCAAGTTGCTTTCTAATATAATTGATATACGAGAATTTGGATTGCATTCAATATAAAAACCAACAAGTTGGAAATTGTTAACCACTTAAAGTTATATTGTAGTAATTTAATTTTCCTTTATTGGAATTAAACACAATTTGTACTCAAAAATTTCTTTGCCAAACAGCAAGATATTTTCTGTAAAACCAAAAAAAAAAGTAAGCTACAACTACCGAGATTGCACATTACAAAACCGGATAATATGGAGAATTTTAGATCAGATTAGCCGGAAACCAATCACGGTTTTATGTCTTTTGCATGATAAGTACCCACAGACTTTCCTTCAATATCCTCAAGGAGATAGTAGCAATTACCTAATTTTTCCTTCACCCGGGATTTAATAAAAATTGGACTAAATTTAGCATTGAACTTTTTCTCTGCATTGCTTTGGGAAAAATTTCGCCTAAATACCTCTTGACGGGCATTATAGCTGATAGGTCGAGCTCTAAGATTGTATTGTTTTACATTATTTTCATAAGCATTCTTTAAATTTTCACAAATTTGATTTCTGATCAAAGTCAATTTATCATCGCGTTCTAGTCTCATAGTTGGTTCTTCTAAAGAATTAATTGATTTTAACATATTATATGATGTTCCATGTGTTATCATATTAAAACCATATAGAGCGTGGTAAGGGGATAAACCAATAGAATTGTGCACTGAATTGCGTAAAGCACAACTTATCGAGGATATATTTACATCCCACTCGCGGTGATCTTTCTTCAAATAAGCTCTAATGGCAATAATCGACCTATTTACCCGCTCGGAAGCATTACTTTGCGGTGAATAAAGTGCAGTATACATGTGATGGATACCATATTTAGTTAGAAATGCGTTAAAGTCGTTGCTTTTAAACTGACTGCCATTGTCGCTTATTACTACTTCGGGTACTCCATAATGATGAAAAACTTGACTTTCCATAAAATCGGTGATAAGAGAGGATGTGAATTTTCTAAGTGGACATAACCAGTGGTATTTTGAGAAATGATCCAGAACAATTAACAAACCAATAAACCCCTTTTTACTTCTCGGATATGGTCCAAGAAGATCCACATAATACCGCTGAAATGGTCTTAAAGAAGTAGCCATTTTACCCATTTCTGGTTTAAGGTTTTGATTTGATGGTTTTGTCGTTTTACATACATCACAATCTTTTATATAGTTTCTTACTTCGGTGACTAGACGAGGCAGTAAAAGTACCTACGGATAAGTTCAAGAGTTTTTCCAACTCCACCATGAGCAGCAAGAACTGAATCATGGAACCTCTTAAGGATTTCTCCTCTGAGTTGTTGAGGAATCCATAATTTCCAACAATTTGAATCCAAATCTTCAATACCTGTTGCAAAAGTAGTTCTAATATAAATGTATTTATCGATAACTTGAATATCTGGATAACAAGATTCGTTTTCAACAAATGTTTCTTTGAGTGTAGTATAATCCTTATCTAAAAAGTGTACCGAGTCCAGATCAATTTCAGGGCCTATTAATTCAATTGAAGCTAATTCACCCTCATGCATTCGGCTAAGTGCATCCGGATCAATGTTTTCTTTACCCTTTCTATGGCTTACGGAAAACTGATACGACTGAAGTTTTAAAACCCATCGGGCAAGTCGACCTTTCAGATTAGGCTGTCGCATGAGCCAAACCAAACTACTGTGGTCAGTTACGACCTCAAATTCTTGCAACTCAATATAACATCTAAACCGATCTATTGCTTCTATTGCCGCCAGACATTCTTTTTCCGTCACTGAATAATTTCTTTGAGCGGTATTCAGCTTTTTGGACATAAAAGCAATAGGAGTTTCTTCACCATTATCTCCAAGTTGTACTAAAACAGCCCCTATACCAAAATCGCTGGCATCACAATGAATAAAAAACTTTTTAGAAAAATCAGGATTTTTAAGCACGGGTGCAGTGGTCAATAATGTTTTAATTTTTCTAAAACTTTCCTCAGCGGCATTGGTCCATTCAAATTTGCGTTTCTTTGATATAACCTCGGTTATAGGGTAAGTAACATCCGCAAAATTTGAAATAAATCGACGGTACCAACCCGTTAACCCAAGGAAACCTCGAACCTGTTTTAAGGTTTTTGGAGTTGGCCAGTTTAAAATTGCTTCAATTTTCTCAGGATCGGTAGAGATTCCACCGTCACCTATTATGTAACCTAAATATTGTACTTTCCTAACACAAAATTTGCTTTTCTTAATATTTAAAATTAATAGACAAATGATTTTCAAAAGTATCCGATACTACACAAACATCGTCGAGACAACCAAACACTGAATGCTTTAACTCCGGTGGAATTATCGAATCCATTAAACGACACATTGTTTGCGGTGCCGTACATAACCCAAAAGGCATCACTGTAAATTGATACAATGGGCGTCCGGGGATCGTAAATGCTGTTATGGCTTTCGATTTATCATCTAATGGAATTTGCCAATATGCATCCTTTAAATCAATTTTTGAAACAATATTTGCTTTTGGTAAACGGGCGAAAATTCCTCCAATGTTCGGAAGAGGGTAAGCGTCTTTAGTGGTAACCTCGTTAATTTTTCGGGCATCTAAGCATAACCTGACCTTCCCTGGCTTAACTACCATCCTCATAGGTGAACTCCATGCGCTTGAACTTTCCTCAATAACCCCTAAACTAAGCATTCTATCAATTTCGGTATACATCATTTTCTCTACGGCTGGAGAAACAGGATAAAATCTTTGTTTAATTGGTTTTGCATTACCCACATCTATATTATGGGTAATGAGGGAAGTTTTACCTAGACCTTGTCTTTCAAAACATGGAAAAAAGGTTTTAACCATTTCCAACTGCTGTTGTTGAAAATTTGATAAGGGATATAATTCTGGATCTACGTTATCCGTGGTATTACTTTTATCAAAAGATAAACCTGCAACTATATTACTTATTAAGCCAAACGACTTCCAAAAATCCAATCCTAGAATCAATCTTTGATTAAGAGAGGGTACAATATATAAAACAATTTTTTCCTTTTTATCTTTGTATGATACTTCTTCCTCTAGTGATCCTATAACTTTTTGGGCTTGGCCATCGGCAGTACAAACAGAAGCAATTAATTTTTTAAAACCAAGATGGTTCGAAAAATCTTCAGTAGCTAAATCTCTCCCAATACAACTTATGTTCGCACCAGTGTCTAACAAGCCTAATTCTACTTTATCTAACAATTTAACTTCTGCGTATAGTCTACCATCTTTTTCTGAATTCACTATGGATGATATCGTTAACCTATCCGCATTTTTAATTTTCTTATAAAAATTTCTCATACGTACGCTGGATCTATTATATTTTCTTATTATCTTCTTATCTAAGTGCTTATCATTAAAAATCCTAAACCTAGCCTTAATATACGCCTTCAATCTTTCGTGTAAAGGACGAATACCAACTACTTTAGTGTTCCTATTATCAAATTCATTTTCACTATCATTACTTTTATTATTTTTCAAAATTTTTATTTCAATTTCTTTTACTTTTCCAAGTTCCTTATCATATTCATTATCAATTTCTACCAAAGCTACTTTGGAGCTATTCGATGGTTGCTTAAATACGAACTCTGGTAGTTTTTTGAATTACGTCCAGTATTTGCGCATTTTACACACTGTGGTTTATATACGTTTTTCAGACCACAACCGTAACAAAAAACTTGGCGAGCTTTAAGGCACATATCCCAAAAGTGACCTTCATCTTCGCAATTCCAGCACTTTATAGGTTTATCTATTCTATTTAAGGCATTCACTTCGAACTCAGATTCATCTACACTATTATGCTCTACAACTGTGGTATCTGCTCCTAAATTTGGCTCAGAATCAATTACAGCAATGCGTCGTTGTGGTTGATTACCCCCTTGGTAACGATTAACATTATTGCGACGGAAAAACTCTTCTCCTAACAAATTTTCTCGCTTTTGGAAAAGTTTCTTTAATTGCGAAATAGACCTAACTTGCACATACAGTAATTCGTGACGAATCTCAGGCCGAAGGTTTCTCAATTAGCTCATCATCCTCTAGAGGAATTGCTAACCTATCTAATATTTCACTAATTGCGTCATAAAATGTCTGAAATGACTCATTTGGTTTTTGCTTGCGATTATGTAACTCCTCGCGAATGTCGAATGTTGTCCTATAATCTCTGTATTGCTTTTTTAATTCGGTACAGAAGGTCTCCCATACAATTTGTCTAACAGATTTCCGATAACGCCAATACCAATCTTTAGCTTTCCCTGTCAATAGCACATGCAAATTTTTACCTAAGCTGTCATCAAAATTACTGTTAAAAGTCTCTTCAACTAAACATTTGATTCGGTATAAAAACTCTTCACATCTAAGACCGTTCGAGGACCCATCAAATTTGACGTTCCAGATTTGAATTATAGTCGTAATCTTATCTGGATTCATTTTAAGGTTAGGTGCGGCCGCATGAGCAACAATTTGCCGATTAGGTTCAAAATCTGGTTCTGATAAACGTAGAGAATTTTCCATAGGTTGTTGTGGTTGCTGCATCGGTGATTGAAGTGGACTCTGTAATTGCCATTGTTGTGTTGGAGGCTGAATCGTCATCTGTGGTTGAGAAAATAATGGTGGTGGACTGATATTCATCTCAGACAACATCCTTTGCACTGTCATTTCGATCAATTCGGACATTCGATTCATGTTTCGATTATTTCTTCTTCCACGAGTTGATTGATTTGTGATATTATGGGTAGAATTACCAGCATTCTGTGACAAATTTTGATCATTACCTGTCATGTTCGAATCTAATAAAGGTTCCTGTGCACTAGCGATTTCGACATTATCACTATGCGATGCATGGGAGATAGTTGTTTCATTTTGTAGCCTAGCATTTCTAGTATTGTATCGTTTCACTGCGGACCCACGACCTCTACCGCGATAACAAGTTTCTTTTACTTTGGTTGTTGACTTAGAACCAGGTTGAGCTAATTCTTTTATGTGACATAACCTTTTGCAGTTAGGACACTCGTGTGTATCCTTTAACCATTTCGAAATGCAGTCCTTATGGAAGGTATGATTGCATTTAGTGGTTAAACATTCACTAAGAATGGACATCTCCTGTTCACATAAGGAACATGCGAGACCTAATGGGGAATCTGACAAAGCAGATATATTTTCGTTACTACGCATAACAGCCATCTTTAAAACTAGTAAAACGAAATCTCAAAACTATGCAAAGTTAATTCTTGAAGCTAACATCTGAAGCGACTAAACTTTTGGCAAACAGCAGAAATTCGATAAAGATTTACTTGAAGCAAAAATTTGTGATAAAAAAATTATAAAAATATTCACAACAAGGTATCCTAAATTTTTTCTCTCTTTTGGCTTTTAAAAGCCTCAATCAAGCAACTGTCTGACCAAAAAGCTAAAATTTTAAATCTGTTTTATTTATATTTTAATTTCTTTTAACAAAAAAAAAAAAAAATCACTTAAGTCACTAAAATTTTGGCAAATATAAGCAATATAATTCTCCTTTTCGTACAGGCAAATTTTCCTGGAAAGAATATATTTTCTGAGAATGAAAAACCTATCTAGCGAAAATTTTTGAATTAATTTTCCAATTGAGGAATATAATTCAAATTAAGGGAAAATAACTAAAAATTATAAACGACTTTCCTATTAGGTTGAGAAAATAACAAGAATGAAATTAAGAAAAATTTTAAATTTTTCCAATTCGCTTTGAACAATTATCGAACATACTCTCTATAACGCTGACATAAATAATGGGCTATTGTATATTGACATGCTAGTTGTAATTTGAATATCATATTATGTACTAGAATCGTAAAACGGATTGGTACTCGCCTTAAAAAGCAACGTGCAATATTCCAGGAAAACTATCCAATAAATCATAACATGATAACCAAAGACCAACCAGGAATCCACAGAATAAAAAAAAATTTTGTAGCAAACAAAATTATTGATCGCAAAGGAATTTTAACCAGCCAACGGGTCGAAAGCTATCCGTTCTAATTTAACGACAGATAGTCGAAATCCACGGAGGTGCCAAAATTTATTGCGAGAAAATAATTTTATTGAACAGTCAATTTTCAAATCCGAAATTATTTGAAACCAATTAACGGAATATTTGTGAACACAGTTAAACTGCTACACAGGAGAAAAATAAGATATTTACATAAAATTTCTTACTATAAATCTCCTCAGTTGAGACATGACTTTTCGACGAAATTATCCCTCTTCCGAGACATAACCTATCGAAATAATCAGGCCCCACGTTGGGCGCCATTTTTGTAATGGGTTAAATTGATTTGAAGACGTTGGCATTGTATTTCATAAACTATGAAGTACAAAATTTTAATTGAGAGAAGAAACGAATAAAATTATAAGCACAGTGCAGATGCAACCAAGAGAGGCAAATCGATGATCAGACAAAAAAGGCTGTTTGATATAAGGTAGTGGCCAAATAGAATCTGCGCTTAATATTTAAGTCTCTTATCCGATGTTATATTTGAGTGACTAAAGGTCGGCGGGACCCGTCTCAGCCGCTAGCTTCAGTGGTGTGGGGAGGTTCTTGACCCATGTCAAACAAATTCACCATTACCATTTTATTAAAGAGTCCCTGAATTAGAGTGAGGCTATAAAATAGGAATATATGGACCAAATTTAATATCTATTGATTCCCCAATGGAAATTTATAAAACCGCTGATTTTGAAATTTAATTGATGCGTATTAGAGAATAAATTTATACAAAAGGGTCATGTTGTTAGGGACCCGTGCTCAAAACCCTCCCAACCAATGTTCTTCAAAACACGCAATAAATTTAAGAAGAACCCAAAACGATACATTTTCTCAACCCTTTAGGAAAAGTCTCGGAGTATTTACTCGTACATCTTAAAAGCTTTATTCATACTAATTTACTTATAAATCATAATAAAGGTATACGCACATTTATCCAAAATAGTTTTTAAAAAAAACTTTATGTGCAATAATTTAATTATTAATGTTGTTTAAGAAATTCAATAAAGATTCAGCAAATATATTTACACATTATATTTTAAATAGTTTTCATTTACACGATTGTTAAAATTTGCACAGGATTAAATACGAATTATTGTAATTAATTAATTAAAGTATATTTATATACTTGAAATTATCAAAAATAAAATGCTATCAAAAATTAAAGTCACTAAACGGAGCTGTAGGGTACACATAATTATTGTACAACATTGGTTGTTTGTAATTTTTTTTTTTTTTAAATTGTTTTGTCTCTGTTTTTTAAAATTTGGTTTCAATCGTGTAAAGTTTTTTTATTTTCTGTTTTGCTTTGATTTACCTTTTGGTCTCTGAAGGAGATCAAAAAAGAATGCATTCTTCAATGGAGAATTTAAAATAAAAATTAATACATGCCTTCTATATAACTAGAAATAAATTCTATATATTCAGAACTGGTTTTTTTTTTTTTTTTTTTTTTTATTTACACGATTTTGAAGATATAATTTTTAGATCAATAACTATAATTTGACAAACTGTTAGAACTGGAAAAACATTGCTTTTTTAATAAAATTTACTATTGCAGCCAAACCTTGGTGGCGTTTATTTTAATAATGAAAGACAAAAATGCAACAATTTAAATATAAACCAGTTCTAAATATCCATCATGAAAAATTCACACAAAGAAAATAGAAAACATCCAAATATTTAATTTCATGTCATTTAAATTTTAAATAACATTTTTGTAAGATAAAAAAAAACTACAATTACAAAAATGATTTAAAGGGAAAAACAACATATAGTTTTGCGAGGTTTGTTCACTTGTTTGTTCCTTCTTTTCTTTTTCTTATTATAAATTTGGATATATTCCTTCTCAATGATAAATACAAAAACAATATCGAGCACTTACTTGCAGAGCGATAGAAGGCCTTCCATAGAGCTGCTTGATGGGGAGAGAATTTTGTTGTCGTCTCTTAGTCGAAATGCATGTTGTTGTTGATTTTGTATTTGTTAATATTTAACATGATGTTGTTCAGCTTTTCTTTCAGTTTACACAAAATGCATGCTGTGTTTTAAATTTCTTTGATTCCTTTTATTTCTATCACAGTGGTCTGGGTGATGTTAAAATTTTGTCAAAAGTTAATTAATTTTTCTACAACACAGGATTGACCTGTTTAATGCAAACTTTATTTTCCAAAAAAATAAAAATTATTTTTTTGTTTGGTTTTTATATTTTTTTAATTTCTTTATTATTTTTTACAGACCACTGGGAAATCACTTTACACTTTGGAACCAAATTTCTTTTTTTTTTATGGCTGCCTTTGTTTTTTTTTTTTTGTTATTTATGCTTTACTTTTGAGTTGAATTCAGATTTTTGTATAGGAAACAATTAAATTTGTACAATTTTTTTATATATGTATGTATTCGGTGTAATGTTTTTATAGCCGTAGGGTCTTTTTGATTATCTTTCGCGACACTGTGCAAATAATAAAACGATGCAATCATTAATCGAAAAACATTTCTAGTTTTGATTATTCTAAACAATTGAATTTTCTGACTTTATGTATATGAAATCAAAATGAATAATTTTTGGAAATAATTTTAGGTTTTTTTTTTTGTTTGCTTTGACAACATACCGCGAATATACTTGCTAATTTTTTCACTTTTATCTTTAATCTACGTTTTTAAATACTTTTGTTTACTAAAATAATTATTTCGAATTTTTTTTTTATTTTCACTTTGTTGCTAGGTTAGACGCGATCTCCTTTAAGTCTTTCTAATACTTGACGAATTCTAATTCAGCAACAAAATGTAGTTGACATCAAATGTTGTAAAATGGACAGACGGTATTTTTATTCTGCTTTGTGTGAGCCTTTGTCTCAGAGAGTGTACTCTTTCTTGCTTACTACAAATCTCTTTTCTTTAACCAAAAGTAATATGAATCAGAATTTACATACGGCACTTGTAGACTAAATTAACCTTCAAAAGTGGCAACAACCTATTTAATGTTCTTCGGGGGAAATTCTTTGAACGCCTGGGTATCTATTTGACTATAAACTTTCCCTAAGATTTCTTTAATCTTATACAACATTCGTTTTCCTTAATTTAAAAAAAAAATTGTGATATAAAACTGCGATATTAGCTTTTAAGTTCCAAAATTTATATTTAAGAAAGTTTAAATACATCCATTTTAATCAATTTTATAAACCCGAAAAGTATACCAAATTTTATTTAATATAACTGTAACTAAATACATTAAACTTTTCGCAATATTAATTTTAACTTTGATATGAATGGAACCACAGCTTAATCAGGAAAGAACGATCGTTTCCTTTTTACTTGACTACCTTAACTTTTTGAGAACCTCATGTAACTTGTACTTTGGACTTTATGCCTTTCGGAGTAAAAATAAATGTAACTACGGCCCATCAAGTAAAGAAAAGTGTTTGGTGTAAACTTTGGCAGCACTTAACTACTCAGCGTAGTGTTAAGAAATAAAAATGTTTATGTAATATTACTGACGATAATATTGTTAGCAGAATTCATGCAAGTTGCTTTCTAATATAATTGATATACGAGAATTTGGATTGCATTCAATATAAAAACCAACAAGTTGAAAATTGTTAACCACTTAAAGTTATATTGTAGTAATTTAATTTTCCTTTATTGGAATTAAACACAATTTGTACTCAAAAATTTCTTTGCCAAACAGCAAGATATTTTCTGTAAAACCAAAAAAAAAAGTAAGCTACAACTACCGAGATTGCACATTACATATCTCACGAATAAATGCTTCAATGTTGTCTTCCAATGCGTCAATTGAAGCGGGATTGTCTGTATAGACATGAGCTTTAACATAGCCCCACAAAAAATAGTCTAAAGGCGTTAAATCGCACGATCTAGGCGGCCAATTGACCGGTCCCGAACGTGAAATAAAATGTTCACCGAACTCGCCTCTCAATAAGTCCATTGTTGCGCGTGCTGTGTGGCATGTGGCACCGTCTTGTTGAATCCACATGTAATGCAAGTCAAGCTCTTGCATTTTGGGCAAAAAAAAAGTTGGATATCATCTCTCGGTAGCGCTCACGATTCACAGTTACGTTACGTTTCGCATCATCTTTGAAGAAGTACGGTCCAATGATGCCACCAGCCCATAAACCGCACCAAACTGTGACTTTTTCTGGATGCATTGGTAGGTCTTCCAATGCTTCAGGCTGATATTCACTCCAAAATAGCCCGAATAGCCGCTTCAGTGGGTCGATTAAACTGACCATAAAATGGAAGAAGCGCGCGATGAACTTTCTTAACAGAGCACGCATTTTGTTAATAAAATTCAATAACTTGCAAGCGTTCTTCGTTTGTAAGACGATTCATGGTTAAATTATAGACCAAACTGAAGATGTTTGCCAATAAAACAAAACACGAAACGTGCGTCAGCTGGTTAAACCAGTGTTGCCAAAAAGATAATAGCTAAAAAATTACCCTTTAGTACAAAAGCGCACATAAGTTTTAATAGAGGTTTAATCGCCCTCTGGCTATTATTATTCATGTTCAGAAACCTTTTTAAAAAAAATTTTCTTGACGTATAGATTAGATACATCCAAAAGTATTTTTTTTCTGATCCGTGCACGACGTAGTAAATATGAAAGAAGATGTCAAAAAACCCATAAAAACGAAATCAGTCGCCCGATATAGTCAAAACTGGCTTGTCCCTAGGCGAAACTCCATATTTTGATCAAGTTCCATTCATACATTTTAATAAAATTTTTAAAAGGTATTTCAATCGGCCGGAAATTTATTTATATGGCCAATTCCCATGTAAAATTGACCGCTGAATCGAATGCAGCTGATAGAATGTCAAAAAAAAATTTTACCTGATCCTACAGCGGCGATTAAAGTAACATTTTTTTTTTTGTTATTTAATTTTTTATATTTATCATGTCAGGTGACTGATACGAAAGAGACTTATGTAAAAATGAACACAACAAGGTTATAGCGCATTTTATGTAGATGAATTTAGTTTAAAAAAAAATTAAAATCGCACATTATTTGGATGAGTTATGGCCAATTTCGTTAAAATTTCCATATACATTTTTAAGCGAAAACGTGTATTTTTGATATTGATGGTATCATACCAATTTTTATTAGTTTCGTCAAGCCCGATTAGCTGAGATCAGTGGCGGATCCAATGAGGGGGATTTTTGGATTAATCCCCCCCCCCAACAGTAAAATTTTTGTATATATATGGATACGCCCCTGGCTGAGACCAATATTGGAAAAACCGAATAAAAACAGTATTTGAATGGGAATATTTTTATTTCAGTGTACATATGTTGCATTTTAAATGGTACTTAAAAATTATTATTAAAAGCATTTCTGTTGTTGTTGTTCTGTAGCCAAACATTTTTTGGTGTTTTTCAACTAGCTGCAAAACCATTTGCTTTTCGGTCTCAACGTTAGTGACTTTTTCATTGAATCTAGTCATAAGGCCTACTGCTCTTTCGGCGGCGTCGTTTACAACCAACATTCCCTTGGCGACTTTTTCTGCACGTAAATAATTTTCATTGTTCTCCCAACGACTCGGATCAATTTCTAGAAAGTCCAAGTGATTTGCCTCCTCAGGTTTTTTTGTAAACAAAGATTCAAAGAATGTTAGAGTTCGTGACGTTATAAAGCTCTCAATCTTCAAACCAGCGACAGTGACTGTAAGAATGTTGATGTAAGCATGTCTAAATTTATTTGCGTCACCATTTTTCTCCAAAGCGGTTATCATGAGTCTCTTGGTTTTCGCATCGATACTTCTGTCGAAAAATGCAAGGCCGACTAATGATTCTGACAAGTACAACAAATGACGACCAAATACTGTTAGCATTTTGTTGGCCAACTTCAAATTTATGTTCCGATGGTCTATTAAATTTTCGATCAATTTGAGGTCAAGCATTGGAGCAGCAACTGAAAAAGTGCAATAGTACCAGTATCGTATGTTCACGATTGCGATGAATATGTTCACATCCTGTAAGCCTTTCAACTCCTTATCTAGAATATTAAATTCATAAAATAAATTTAATACATTTGAAATCATTGAACATTTGAATTTATGATATATACCTGTTAAAACAAACTGATCTGTGAATAAGTAAATTTTCAGCGTGTAAATTGCTTTGCACATAAACCGCGCTCGGCTGACTGCACCTGGTGCTTTGATTTTTATTGGTTTACCTCCCCCGTCAGTTGCAGTCTCTCCCAAATATCATGTAAAAAGTACCGTTGGTTTTGTTGTTTTTGTTTTGCTGTGTATTTTCTATTCGGGTCGTCACCCGTTCAATAAAAAACAAAGGAAAAAACTCACTCAAAAGGAACGAATGGCATGACAATTGAGCGTTGGCTGTACCTTCTCTAAATCTACCTTGCTTCGGAATGTTAACACGCGCACCGAACCAACTTTTCGAAATTTGCACTTAGGAATGATAATTAATTTTCGTTTAAGGGTTAATTTCTGGTACAAAAATTTTACTGTTGGGGGGATTAATCCGAAAATCCCCCCATTGGATCCGCCACTGGTCTCAGCTAATCGGGCTTGACGAAACTAATAAAAATTATACCACCAATATCAGATGACTTTTTCTCAAGATATGACGAAAATACACGTTTTCGCTTAAAAATGTGGCAATTTTAACGAAATTGGCCATAACTCATCCAAATAATGTGCGATTTTAATTTTTTTTTAAACTAAATTCATCTACATAAAATGCGCTACAACCTTGTTGTGTTCATTTTTACATAAGTCTCTTTCGTATCAGTCACCTGACATGATAAATATAAAAAATTAAATAACAAAAAAAAAAATGTGACTTTAATCGCCGCTGTAGGGTCAGGCATAATTTTTTTTCACATTCTATCAGCTGCATTCGATTCTGCGGTCAATTTTACATAGGAATTGGCCATATAAATAAATTTCCGGCCGTTTGAAATAACTTTTAAAAATTTTATTTAAATGTATGAATGGAACTTGATCAAAATATGGAGTTTCGCCTAGGGATAAGCCAGTTTTGACGATATCGGGCGACTGATTTCGTTTTTATGGGTTTTTTGACATCTTCTTTCATATTTACTACGTCGTGCACGGATCGGAAAACATGATCCATTTTCATACAAATTTGGATGTATCTAATATAGATGGCATTACTGTTTTTCGTACAGTTTCCATACAGTTTGAATCGCCCTCTGACTATTAATATTCATGTTCAGAAATCTTTTAAAAAATTTTTTTCGTAAAGTTTTCATACAGTTTGAATCGCCCTCTGATTATTAATATTCATGTTTAGAAACATTTTAAAAATTACTGTTTTTCATACAGTTTTATACATCTTTTCGCAGTTTTTGTTTATATTTATTATGTCTCTTTGATTATTCACATTGAAATATTGCCGGATCGAACTAAGAACATGTCCGCACAGTTGTAGTACAAATACATACTGACATCTAATTATTATTTACGTTACTTTATAATAATAATCTGTCGCTGACTGCGTCGGCAGCTTTGCAAGGGGCGAATTTAACAATCAATTTTTCCCAATAAAACAAATTACATAACCAGCGCATAACCACTTATTTTTAAGAATATCCTAAGCATGTGAATAAGCAATCGTCATAAGAATGCGTGTAATCACTTATTCCTATTTTTTTCGTAACTGTGCACGTAAGCATGTGCACTTACTTTTTGGTTCATTGCGTGTAATTGTATTGAAAAATGAAAAATGGCAAATGGAAAATGAAAATTGAAAAATGAAGAATTAAAAATGGAAAATGGAAAATGAAAATTGAAAAATGAAAAATTAAAAATGGAAAATGGAAAATGAAAAATTTTAAATGAAAAATGGAAAATTAAAATTGAAAAATTAAAAATGGAAAATGAAATATGAAAATTGAAAAATGAAAATTGAAAAATGAAAAATTAAAAATTAAAAATTAAAAATTAAAAATTAAAAATTAAAAATTAAAAATTAAAAATTAAAAATTAAAAATTAAAAATTAAAAATTAAAAATTAAAAATTAAAAATTAAAAATTAAAAATTAAAAATTAAAAATTAAAAATTAAAAATTAAAAATTAAAAATTAAAAATTAAAAATTAAAAATTAAAAATTAAAAATTAAAAATTAAAAATTAAAAATTAAAAATTAAAAATTAAAAATTAAAAATTAAAAATTAAAAATTAAAAATTAAAAATTAAAAATTAAAAATTAAAAATTAAAAATTAAAAATTAAAAATTAAAAATTAAAAATTAAAAATTAAAAATTAAAAATTAAAAATTAAAAATTAAAAATTAAAAATTAAAAATTAAAAATTAAAAATTAAAAATTAAAAATGAAAAATGGAAAATGAAAATTGAAAAATGAAAAACGGAAAATGGAAGATGAAAAATGGAAAATGAAAATTGAAAAATGAAAAATGGAAAATGAAAATTTAAAAATGAAAAATTAAAAATGGAAAATGGAAAATGAAAATTGAAAAATGAAAAATTAAAAATGGAAAATGAAAAATGCAAAATGGAAAATGAAAATTGAAAAATTAAAAATGAAAAATGGAAAATGAAAATTGAAAAATTAAAAATGGAAAGTGGAAAATGAATATTTAAAAATGAAAAATGAAAAATTAAAATTGAAGAATATTGATTTTAGACCAAACTTATTTGTTTCATGTATTATAGAGTGTACGTAGGGCTTTTTTAGTCAATTTTATTAAATGTAAAATAAACATTCTTTATTTCATTATTTCCCGACGTTTCGTTGAGTTTTTGTCAACATCTTCAGGGGCATTTTATTTTGAATCTAACACAAAGAAGAAAAAACAATCAATATAAAGACATAAAACATTAAAAATAAATTTCCTTTACGTGGAGAGTTGGTAACCCTACCGTGTAAACGTCAAAATTTTCTGGTGATTATCAAAGTTTTTATTAATTTAAATTAAACCGAATAATTTACAAGTTTAACTAAACAAAACTTCGCATTTTATTAATCAAACTACGGGGAATTCAAATTATATGAAATATGCCTCCAAAAGGTCGCCGAAGCATTCAAAACAATAAAGTGATATGCACTCAATGTAACTTGGAAGTCAAAGATGACGATGAGTTTATTGAATGTGACAAGTGCTCAAAAAAATATCATGTAGTTTGTACTGCATTGAATAAACGCGTATATGAGTATTTACTAAAACATGAAGAAGAAGAATTTGTGTGCCATTTGTGTGATGGTAATAATAACAATGATAGTGGTACGCTTAAAAAAGAATTGAATGAGATAAAAACAGAACTGAAAAAGCTCGATCAGCTGTCGCATTTGCAGGAAACCATGACTTTTATGTCTAAGCAATACGATGACATATTGAGAGGAGTAGCTGAAAACAAAAAGAAATTGGAAATTGTGCAGAGGGAAAACAAGATGTTAAAAAATGAAGTAAAAGCATTACAAAATTCTGTAAGATTTTTAAACGATCAACGAGTCAGGAATGACTGTTTGATAAGAGGCGTTAAAGTGACAGATGGAATGTCTGCTGCAGATACTGTTTTAAAACTGTCCAGTGATGCCGGTGTAGAATTGCAACCAGAAGTTATTGATGAAGCTTATTTCATTAAGAAGAGGAATACATCTAGTGACAAGAAGAATGAAAATAATGGTGGTGAAGTTTAATTCCAAAAAAGCAAAAGACACGATGATGTCAATTAAACCAAAATTAATGGAAAATGAATTAACAAAGAAAGTGTTTGTCAATGATTACTTGAGTAGAGAAACAATGAGTTTATTAAACTATGCCAAATCTCTAAAACAAGTTGGATACCGCAGCGTTTTTGTTGTTGGTGGGAAAGTTTTTATTAAAAGAAGTGAATTGTCCAAGCCAAAAATCGTAAGAAGTGAGGAAGAAATTGATGGTATGTTACTTGAAGCAGCCACTAACAAGCAAAAACGTAGATCGCAGCATTTAACTCCTGATGAAGATTTCAGCGATGTTTAATCTTTATGAATAAATTGTATATGTAAATATTTCTTATTTTATTATTATGAGTAATAATCAATATTTTTCTAGTTTAAAATTATACAAAAATTTTGTAGATAATAACAAAATTTCATTTTTTAACGTAATATCAATCAATATCAGAAGTTTCTCTTCAATTGGAAAGTTTAATAAGTTTAAAACTATAGTTGCCAACCTACCCTGGCTTCCCAATATTATTGCTGTTCAGGAAACCTGGATTCATAAAGATTTGTCTCAAATTTATAAAATAGCTGGTTATAATTCGGTTCATTGTTGCAGATCAGATAGTTATGGTGGTACATCAATTTTTATATCCGAAAGTTTAAAATACGAAGTAGAATCCTGTGTAAGTGATGACTTTGTGGAATCAATTGTTTTAACGCTAAACAGCAACAAATCCAATGGCAAACCCGTCAAATTCGTATCGTTTTATAGATCACCAAAGTGTGGAATGAATAGATTTCTGTCAAATTTGGAAAATATTTTAATTACTGTTGGTCGCAACCCATGTGTTTTTGTCGGTGACTCTAATATTGATACTTTAAATATAAATTTATCGAAAGATCTTAGAAATTTACTTGCCAACTATGATTTTATAAATCACCACACATTGGTTACCCGTCCCGATAGTGGTACTTCTATTGACCATGTTTATAGTAACATATCAAGTTCTTTTCGTATTGGCTCAGTGGAAAATGGACTTTCTGACCATAACCTCTTATCATGTGAAATAGAAATTGAAGCTCAATCCCAAGTTTTTAAGAGAGATGGGCGATTTTATTGTGATTATGACCGCGTGAAAAGTGAAATTCGAAATAGTTTACCAAGTATATGTACAACTAGTGATCCGTCACTCGATACTTCAACGTTGATATCGTGTGTTAGTAATATTATTCAAACTTGTACAGTCGAAAAACAACATAAAAGATTGATTCGGCATGAGATAACACCTTGAATAAATAGAAACTTACAAAAATTAATAGAGTATAAAAACCGATATAGACAAAAGGCTTAAACGTATTAGTGGTGTAATCAAGAGAGCTTGCAAGGAGTCCATGAATAACTTTTATAGGAACAATTTAAGCGAAATTCAACAAGATCCTAAAAAGTGCTGGAATTTCCTAAATGAAACTCTAGGTAGACAACAAACTACGTCGATTACAATAAAAGATTTAAATGGAGATATAATTTCAAATGATTTTCAAAAGGCCGAGATTCTTAATACTTACTTTGTGAAATCGATTAACGACTTAAAATTTCAAATGAATCAAATAACATCTGACTCGTGCAATTCGTTGAGAACGCTTGTTCAACCTAATTATAGATTTTACTTAGAACACACCACGCATGATGAGTTGCAAAACATTGTGACTAATCTACCACACAATAAAAGTTGTGGCCATGATAACATATCACCTAAAGTACTGGCAATATGCTCCGATGTTTTGACACCTTATTTGGTAAATGTTTTTAATAACATGGTAGATCAAAGTATTTATCCTGAAATTTTAAAAATTCATAAAGTGGTTCCGATACCAAAAGCAAATAATGCCTCTAGTGCTGAAATGTTTAGACCAATAGCTGTATTATCTGTCATCGATAATGTATTTGCGAAAATTTTGTATAATCAAATTTCAGAATATATGAAGAATAATAATTTATTAAACGACTATCAATATGGTTTTAGGAAAGGATGTGGTACCGAGGAAGCTGTTCTTAATGTCGTAAATTTCATCTGTAAGGGACTGGATGAAGGATTTAGTGGCGTAGCTGGTATTTTTTTTGATTTAACAAAAGCTTTTGATCTCATAGACCATGATATTCTTGTTAAAAAACTTAGATACTACGGAATTTGTGGGAAAGAAGTGTCTCTCTTTAAAAGTTACTTGGTAAATCGCAAGCAATACGTTAAAATCAACGCAGATAAGAGCTTCTTCAAACCTGTCGAGCATGGTGTTCCGCAAGGCAGTGTTTTGGGGCCTTTACTCTTTACAATTTATCTTAATGATATAAAAAACCTTGGATTACGTGGGAGGCTATTTATTTATGCTGACGATATTTGTCTGTTTTACCCATATAAGCATGAAACCGTGGCAAAAGCTTATATGGAACGAGATGCTGCTCTTATTTTGGAATATACTAGAATTAATAAACTTATATTGAATGCAAATAAAACAAAGTTGATTCGATTTAAACCGTATTGCCACAATAACATAAACTTTAGTGTTTATGTTGATGGTAGTGAAATTTACGATGTCAACTCAATAAAGTACTTGGGTGTTTATCTACAGAGTAATTTGTCTTGGAACCAACACATACAACATATGAAAACAAAAGTTGCTCAAGGTACCGGGTTTTTGTACAAGTTTAAAAATAAATTCGACCGTAAAACAAAATTTTTAATATACAATGCCCTTATTCAAAGTCATTTGAATTACTTAACTGCCGTATATGGATGGAAGCAATGTAATGAGCTTAAGTCACTTCAACGATGCCAAAATAAAGCCTTAAAAGTGGTTTCTAATCTTCCTATTACGTTCCCTACAATATCATTATATAAGGATAAATTCAAAACAGTTTTATCAGTTTTTGGTATTTACAAATTGCAAATTTTGATATATGTCTTTAAAATTGTACACAATATTGGTCACCACACGATTCAGTTTACAAGAAATCAAGAGTTACACAATACAAGGAATAACAGCAATTTGTCAGTAGCAAGGTGTAGGTTGGAAACAACCAAACAAAGAATTGAATACATGGGTAGTCGGGAGTTTAATAACTTACCTCAATACTTAAAAATGATAAATAGAATTTCAATATTTAAAAAATCTTTGAAAGATTATTTATTTGAAAATTTAGAAGAACTTCTGATGTAAATAGTTTTGATCTCAAAATGTATTAATATGATAAAAAATTATTTTATTATTTTAATTTTCTGGTTTAATTATATATTTTACTCTTTTTGAATACTGATAATCATAACCAATATTTAATTTTTACCAACTCGCCTCAACAATGCCTATAAGGCGCTGAGGCAACAAAAATGTACTGGATTATTGGAAAATAAATAAAAACTAAAAATTTAAAAAAAAAAAAAAAAAAAAAACATTAATAAAAAATTATTGGTGTATTTTGACATCACAAATTGATTGATTTTAAAACACAGTATATATAAATAAACAAATAAGTAAACTATTGAAAAACTAAAACATTTATATCACAGAATTTAACTCTAGTATCACAGTGCAAACGAAAATATGAAGTTTATGTTGTCTATGTCTTCCTTGTTGTTTATTGTCTTGTCTATTTTTTGCTGTATTCTCAGGCTTTCTATTGTATATCTTGTGTTGCTATTTTTTTCCTTGTCTAATATTATAACTTCGTTTAGATCAGCTGTATGATTGGATTCTCTTATATGTTGTGAGAAGAACAATGAAAAATTAAAAATGGAAAATGATATATGAAAAATGGAAAATGAAAAAAGAAATTGAAAAATGGAAAATGAACATTGAAAAATGAAAAATTAAAAATGAAAATTGAAAACTGATAAATGGAAAATGAAAAATTAAGATTGAAAAATGAGTAATGAAAGATGAAAAATGAACAATGCGAAATGAAAAATTAATAATTAAAACTTAAAAACTAAAAATTATTAACTAAAAATTAAAAATTAAAAATTAAAAATTAAAAATTAAAAATATAAAATTTAAAATTTAAAATTAAAAATTAAAAATTAAAAATTAATAACTAAAAATTAAAAATTAAAAATTAAAAATTAAAAATTAAAAATTAAAAATTAAAAATTAAAAATTAAAAATTAAAAATTAAAAATTAAAAATTAAAAATTAAAAATTAAAAATTAAAAATTAAAAATTAAAAATTAAAAATTAAAAATTAAAAATTAAAAATTAAAAATTAAAAATTAAAAATTAAAAATTAAAAATTAAAAATTAAAAATTAAAAATTAAAAATTAAAAATTAAAAATTAAAAATTAAAAATTAAAAATTAAAAATTAAAAATTAAAAATTAAAAATTAAAAATTAAAAATTAAAAATTAAAAATTAAAAATTAAAAATTAAAAATTAAAAATTAAAAATTAAAAATTAAAAATATAAAATTAAAAATTAAAAATTATAGAAATTATAATTATAGAAAATTATAAATTATAAATTATAAATTAAAAATTAAAATTAAAACTAAAATTAAAATTAATAATTAAAAATTAAAAAATTAAAAATTAGAAATTAAAAATTAAAAATTAAAAATTAAAAATTAAAAATTAAAAATTAAAAATTAAAAATTAAAAATTAAAAATTAAAAATTAAAAATTAAAAATTAAAAATTAAAAATTAAAAATTAAAAATTAAAAACTAAAAATTAACAATTAAAAATTAAAAATTAAAAATTAAAAATTAAAAATTAAAAATTATAAATTATAAATTAAAAATTAAAAATTAAAAATTAAAAATTAAAAATTAAAAATTAATATTATAACTTCGTTTAGATCAGCTGTATGATTGGATTCTCTTATATGTTGTGAGAAGAACAATGAAAAATTAAAAATGGAAAATGATATATGAAAAATGGAAAATGAAAAAAGAAATTGAAAAATGGAAAATGAACATTGAAAAATGAAAAATTAAAAATGAAAATTGAAAACTGAAAAATGGAAAATGAAAAATTAAGATTGAAAAATGAGTAATGAAAGATGAAAAATGAACAATGCGAAATGAAAAATTAATAATTAAAACTTAAAAACTAAAAATTATTAACTAAAAATTAAAAATTAAAAATTAAAAATATAAAATTAAAAATTTAAAATTTAAAATTAAAAATTAAAAATTAAAAATTAAAAATTAAAAATTAAAAATTAAAAATAAAAAATTAAAAATTAAAAATTAAAAATTAAAAATTAAAAATTAAAAATTAAAAATTAAAAATTAAAAATTAAAAACTAAAAATTAAAAATTAAAAATTAAAAATTAAAAATTAAAAATTAAAAATTAAAAATTAAAAATTAAAAATTAAAAATTAAAAATTAAAAATTAAAAATTAAAAATTAGAAATTAAAAATTAAAAATTAAAAATTAAAAATTAAAAATTAAAAATTAAAAATTAAAAATTAAAAATTAAAAATTAAAAATTAAAAATTAAAAATTAAAAATTAAAAATTAAAAATTAAAAATTAAAAATTAAAAATTAAAAATTAAAAATTAAAAATTAAAAATTAAAAATTAAAAATTAAAAATTAAAAATTAAAAATTAAAAATGAAAAATTAAAAATTAAAAATTAAAAATTAAAGATTAACAATTAAAAATTTAAAAATTAAAAATTAAAAATAAAAAATTAAAAATTAAGAATTAAAAATTAAAAATTAAAAATTAAAAATTAAAAATTAAAAATTAAAAACTAAAAATTAAAAATTAAAAATTAAAAATTAAAAATTAAAAATTAAAAATTAAAAATTAAAAATTAAAAATTAAAAATTAAAAATTAAAAATTAAAAATTAAAGATTAACAATTAAAAATTTAAAAATTAAAAATTGAAAATAAAAAATTAAAAATTAAGAATTAAATATTAAAATTTTAAATTCCTATATGTATTTAGTTTCTTACTTGTTATTATTATATATTTTTTTTTTGTATTAAATGTAATGCAGATAAAAATAAAAAATACTTCAGATAAAAATATTTTAAAATTAGCTTATTTTTAGTAATAATAATATTTAGCCAAGATGAAAAATGATAATGCAAAACGAAAAATAAAAAATTAATAATTAAAACTTAAAAATTAAAAATTAAAAATTATAAATTATAAATTATAAATTAAAAATTAAAATTAAAACTAAAATTAAAATTAAAAATTACAAATTAATAATTAATAATTAAAAATTAAAAATTAAAAATTAAAAACTAAAAATTAAAAATTAAAAATTAAAAATTAAAAATTAAAAATTAAAAATTAAAAATTAAAAATTAAAAATGAAAAATTAAAAATTAAAAATTAAAAATTAAAAATTAAAAATTAAAAATTAAAAATTAAAAATAAAAAATAAAAAATAAAAATTAAAAATTAAATATTAAAAATTAAAAATTAAAAATTAAAAATTAAAAATTAAAAATTAAAAATTAAAAATTAAAAATTAAAAATTAAAAATTAAAAATTAAAAATTAAAAATTAAAAATTAAAAATTAAAAATTAAAAATTTAAAATTTAAAATTAAAAATTAACAAGTAAGAGTGTTAAATTCGGCTATGCCGAATCTTTGATACCCTCCACATCGATTTGAGTATTGATAATAAATGTAAACAAAATATTGGAAAAAGTAAACAATTTGTTAAACTTAATACCAAATTATTTCAGAAAATTCTTTGATTGGTTTTCGTCTTTTCTATTATTTCGGATTTATTTCGGTGTTTTCTTTTTGGTCATCGTGGTTGCTGATCGGCATGCATTTAGGTTATATACCTATATGCATGCGTTTCCGGTTATATGACATAACTTCTCGTTTAATTTAGTTTTTGTTAATTAAATAGCTCGCCCTAACCTCCATTGCAAAGGTAATGGTTGTGTAGGGTGGCTATATACATTAAATCGTTCTAATTGGAGATGGCTGTATAGTTTCTTTTAATTGGCCAAATATTTCTTCATTGCGGCCATATAGGTCGGATGGACTAACAAAATAATAACCAAAAAAAGCTCTCTCAACTTTTTATACCCTATACCACTATGTGGTTTGGGTATAATGACTTTGTGCTGCTGTTTGTAACAACCAAAAATATTTGACCTAGACCCATCTTTAATTATACCGATCGAATCAGAATCACTTTCTGAGCTGATTTAACAATGTCCGTCCGTCCGTCCGTCCGTCCGTCTGTGTGTCCATGTAAAGCTTGTAATCAAACTGCAGGTCGCAAATATGAATATATTTTAATGAAATTTGGTATATAAGCTTTTATCGGCCATGGGATGAACGCTATTGAAATTGGTGAGAATCGGTCCATGTTCAGACCTAGCCCCCATACAAATTACCCATATGAAATCGACATAAATTTCCATAAGATCCAAATTGTCATATAGATCTTACTCAAATTGGGTTTGTATGCGTTCATTACATCCACTAATGAGTAGTCCAAAAATGCTCCCTTTGACTCCATATAGAGCTGCTTCCCGATCTTCATTTAAATCTATTAAAATACAAAAATATTGCACTGATTCTTCTCAAATTTTGTTTGTATATATTTTTGCAAAATACAAGAGACTTTACCAAACATGATCAGGATCGGTCCATTTTTGGACCTAGTCCCTTTATAGATATAGCATCCGATATGAACTTTTTCATATCTGCAGCCAAAAAAATTAATAAAAATCCCACTCAAATTTGGTTTTTTGCTTATTTTCAATGTCCAGTTAGTTGGGCCTAAGAGATAGGGTTTCTAAACGCATGGTATAGGGTATCGTATAGTCAGTCTAGACCGACTATAATTTTCTTACTTGTTTTTATTAAAACATTGCCATATTTTAAAACATAGAGAATATATTTATAATAATAAGTAATCAAATTAGGGATGCCAAACGCAAAAAACCAAATGTCCCAAACATGTTAAATAAAATAATTTGTTATCTTTATTTTCTGAAAAACTTCAAATTTTCATCCAAAAAAAATTGTGAAAATTTATATATAAATAACATTTTCATCAAATTGCGTTTATTTATGTAACAATTTCTATGTTCGATAACAACAACAGCTGACTTTAACAATAGCGAATATCGTTTAAAATTTTTACTAATAATTTTGTAATTTTCTTTTTTTTAACGATTCGACTATCGTTAAAATAAGTTACTTAATCGCTGTACTGAAAAGTTATTAATTTCTCCTGAATGGCAATATTTTTTTTAAATGTAAACATTTTTTAAATGAAAACATATTTGGTGTTTTTTTATTTTGGAATTTCAATTTGTGTTTAACGAATAAAATTTATATATTTAAGATGCAATTGAAGTCTTCTAAATTTAAAATTATTATTTCCGACGTTTTGATATGATTTTCTGAAATTCAATTAATATTTTCTAATTTATAATTGGAAATTTTAATTCCAGTTTTTAGAATTGATATTTTCTTAAATTTAAATGGAAAATTTAAAAAGTGAAATTTTGTATTTATGTGAATAATAATGCTTTAGTAATTATAAACAATTTTTAAAAATTAGATGTAATCGCAATCAGATATTTTGTAGGTAAAGCAGAATAATAGTTCTATATAACTATGTAGAACTGTTTTAAAGAAAAAAACTCATTGATGAACTCGGTAACTCTATTTTATAAAGACAACAAAAAGTTAACATGCCAAACTTATGTTCATATTTGTAAAAGAATAATGAAAAACGTATGAAATAAAAAACCAGCCCGTGTATACTCTTAACATTGTTCTGTATAATATCTAGTTGAAAATATTGACATTCATGTTAAAATGGAAATAACTATTGCAAAGCTAATTAGAACAATAATTGTGGCGCCATCTACTGTGACATAGTCACGCTGAGCAAAATGAAGTGACACTCTCTTAATGCAAAAGAAATGTATTTTCCCCACACAAAATATTGCAGAAAATTATGTAAATAAAATAACATGCAGTTGCTATGGATATACATATATAGAATATATGTATATTATTTGTATTATTTAATATGTTTATGTATATATATGTAAATATTACACACAAAAATACAACATCAAACGTTATTTTTGTTTTTTTCTCTTTAAATAAATTTATACATAAATTTTTTTTTTCTAAATTTACATTGTTTTTTTTTTATTAACAACTAGGTATTTCAGCATTATTTGCTTTAGATGTTCGTAAATTTTTACTCCCTTTATATTAACTCGTAGTGTCTGCTTGTCGAAAAAATTTTGGATCGATTTTAACCCCTTTCCCGTGACCCATTCGATCTGAAATTTTGCAGGCAGGCTTGTGGTAATGACAGAAATGATCTAACAAATTTTTTAGTGATGCCAAAACAATGGAAACTTTTAAATTTTTCTACCAGATTTAATAAAAAAAATGTACAAAGGGTTAGTTTTTATTATATTATTACCACAACGACCACAAAAACAACAAGTTTAGCTATGACAACAACACAACGTTTAGAATAACAACAAGAACAATATAGAAACAATTTATGTCGATTTCATAGGGGTCATTTGTATGGTGGGCTAGGTCTTAACAAGGACCGATTCCCACCAATTTCAATAGTGTTCATCCTATGGCCGATAGAAGCTTATATACCAAATTTCATCAAAATATATTCATATTTGCGACCTGCAGTTTGATTACAAGGTTTATATGGACACACAGACGGACGGACGGACATCGTTGAACCGAATCAGATAGTGATTCTGATTCGATCGGTATAATAAAAGATGGGTGTAGGTCAAATATTTTTGGAAGTAACAAACAGCAGCACAAAGTCATTATACCCAAACAACATAGTGGTATAGGGTATAAAAAAATAAACTCCTTTTTATTATTACAAACACATTAACAAATTTAATAAACACACACATAAATAGTATTGTATAATTTTATGTATGTGTTAGTAGCAACTTTAAATGAAATTTACTCAAAATAAAGGAAAAATTTTTAAAAACTGTAAATCTGCAAATCGGCTAAAAAGAAATACCTTTCAAATAATATACGTTTGGTCAAAATCGGGATAAAACGGTTATAACTTTAATGAAAGCCAATTCAGGCATTGATTGCGTTTTCCATAAATTCAGCCCGCAATTGACTTCTACCAATCTATTGGCTATTCAATTTTTCTTTAAAATAAATTTAATTTCGAAATTTCACGCTTGATTATAATGAAACACGATTTATTATTTATTTATTTATTTATTGTATTTAAAATCAAGCAATTAAAAATAAAATATAAACAAACATTAAATATTGAAATAAAGACAAAGCAAACAGGACAATGGGCTTAAATTTATACAGACATTTAAATAACTCTGCTGACTCTTCACTCGAAACATCCCTCAAAGTGGTACGCAACTTAGCACTGAATAAATTGACTAAACTCAATAGAAATTTCCGGTAATGGGCCTTATTGAAATCAGTAGTTTCTTAAAGAAAACAATTTATTATAACACTTAATTATATATAAAAAAATTATAATACAGCTTACCTTTTGAGTGTTGTGAAATAAGAATTTCGGCCAAAACTGATACACATCATTTGGAAAATTGAAATACTGCTTATACAGAACCGTGTGTGAGATATTGTTATAATACCTCCATAAAACAATTTGTTGAACATTCTGAGATCTTTGTTCTTTTGAACAAACATTATATTCCAGACATGGTAGAATGGCATAAACTAAAACATTCGAACCAAATAATAAAACAAACTCCCGTATCCATGTTATGGGAATAGACTGAAAGATAGATACAAGGATTAATGTAAAATTCTGCAATGAAGATTTTCTTTGTTCTTAGCTAGAATTTTTAATAAAATTTCAGTGCATTACCTTAATAAGTTTGGTGATTGCGCATGTATTACCAATATATTTATAGTGTCTTCCATGCGCATTGAACTGGAATCATTACGAATCGATTTAAGAAACTGTCAGCGTAGTTTCACACATTTGTATTTCTTGTGTATTATCTTCCATCATAAAAAGTCCATAAATAATATCAAATAGATAACCATATTATTTTCAGGTACAGCATTCACAATCGCAATCCAGGATATAACATATTGTCGCACAATATAATTCTTTACATAAATGCGTTCCTTAAGAAGAGGTATAAAAGCTTCTAGATTGAAAGTTTGTGAAGATTCTATAACAATATTTTTAAGTAAACAATCCAACAGGAATAGGTCGCAAGACGCCAGCAGGAAATAAATCGGAGAAGGGTATAATGGAGGAACATGCCACCAAGTTATACAAGGATCACACGAAAAATACCGGACACGTAAATATTGATCGTTTAAACAATTGAGAATGGGACTAACGAATTCACTGACATATTTTGAAGAGTCCTAAAGAAACAACAAAAATTAACTTGAAGTTTTAATTTAATTAATTACTTACCTTTCCAAAACCTAAACTTGTAGCCGCCAAACCAATTGAACCTCCCTTTCTTTTATTAGAATCCCGAGAGGAGGCAAAGTCATTGGACAACACGTTTGCGCAGTTATTTTTCATAATAAACTCAAAACATTCTGTGTGCGATATCACTTGAATCATTTAAATAATCAGCTTTTTTTTAATATATATGTAGAAAGTATTAACTTTATTTATGTCTATATTTCTGTTTATTTTAACAATTTAAGTTAACACTTTAGAATTAACTTCACTTTCCGACAACCAATAATAAATAATACCCGGTAATTCACAAATATTGCTGTTTAACGAAAAAAAAAAATTTAAAAAAACAACTCTACAACAACAGCAATGACAGTCATATGTTTTTCAAATAGAAAAAAACTGTTTATCTGTTAGTTTCGGTCATTCCCCAGTATGCATTGAAATATTATTTCTCCAATGTTGGAGAAAAGTTAAGTTCTCAAATTGATGTCAAATGTAATTCTCAACTTGGGTTGAACAATTTTTCTCCTTGTTTGCTTTCAACTTGACATCAAGTTGAGACTTAACATTTTTTCCAATCTTTGAGAAACATTTTTACTCTCAATTGGATATCCAACACTTTTCTCCACTTGAGACCAAACATTTTTTCAACTTTACGATTTGCGTTAAGTTTGAGATATTATTTAAATATGTCATAAATAATAAATTAAATTAAAAACTGCCAAAAAAGTACAAATAATTAATTGATATATTTTTAATTATTTCTGCTTTTTGTCGAATTTTTCAATTTAAATTCTTATTTATGACATATATAATATAAATATTCAAAAAATGTACAAATAATTAATTCATTTATTTTTAATTCTAGATTTTAAAAAATGTACATAATATGTACATTTAATGTTAAATATGTACATAATAATGTTAAATATATAATGAAATTAAATTGAAACATTAAAAAAAGTTCAGTGTTTTCATTTCTAAAATTAGTATAATTATTTTTAATATGGCAATTCCGTACCTTCCATTTGATACCGATTGGAGATATTTCTTTGCTATCAAGTTGAAAATCACAAATTTCTCAATTTGATAACTATGAAAATCGCCATATAAAAAATGTGCCTTTTAAGTTGAGAAGACTATAATCGGACTATTGAGGTGCATTTGAGAATTAACGTTGGAGATTTGAGAAATGTATTTGATCTCAAATGCACCTCAAGTTGATAGCAAACAAAAATGTTTATTGGGTCATTTATTGTAGGGTCGTTTGCACACACACAAAAAATAGAAAGTTAATTGTCAATAAGCAAAGCAACTGGCTTCGAAATTCGATGATGCCAGTTAATCATTTTTTGTTCACGCGGAATTTATAATTGGACGATTTTTTTTTTCGAGAAATGTATTTTCCATGAGAAACAAATTCCTTGAGAATATTCATAATTGGGCTGAATAACTTTTAATTGGAACTTTTTAGTCAGAATAAATCATAATTCTAGTTAGATATTGGTTAATATTTAATTAGAAAAAATACTGTGGTGGCATCTACGCAATTATTGAGGCAGTCACGGAAAAAATTAAATGCAACTCTGTTTTTTTTAATAAAACAAAAATGGATTTTCCCTTTAACAAAATATGGCAGAATTCTTTATAAATGAAATGCAAAATGGAAAACCAATTTTTTTTTGAAACAATAGTTCCAATTTGTAACATTTTGTGATGTAATGAAAACCGCAGAATAATAAGTTAATACACAATGAAAAATATTAAATTTTTTAAGTTTTATATACATATTGCAATAAAAAAAACTTTGGTAAATTTACATTGAAGATGGTCAGAAATGAATGAGAAAAATATATAGACATTAAAGAAAAGCACATTTAATGTTAAACTTTACGCACAAAATATATGGGTTTTTGTTGTTTCGAATTTAACTGTGGCTCTAAGTGAAAAGTTTTAGACCGATCGTATATTTCGTCTTGAGGATCCTCACCTAATATTTCCAAAAAAATTTAAATTCTTTTTAACTCATTTAACCTCATTACGAAAATAGTAAAACCGTAAATATGGAAAATCCACGCACCTAACAAAATTTTTTTCTATGAAATAAATTGAAGACATTTCATATTATACAATTTTCTTTCAAAAATGTATCAATTAATGCAAATTTGAAATTTGACATATAGTATTTGTACATATATTTGTATAGATTTCGCAGTATGAAAAGAACTATATTTTCTTTATTTAGAATTTATGTAAGTATTGCTCGCAAAAAAAAAATCCAACATCATGCATGAAACACATAGACGACTGCTGCCGCAGCATTTGTAGTCGTATAGTCAGCTACTTGATTTTTCTAAATACGACAGCAACATATAATACAACTGCATTTTTATTTAAATATACAATTACTTTTACTTATTTAAAATGCATTAGTATAACGTTAAAATAAATAAATAAATTAATTTAAATTAATTTAATGGAATTTTAGCCTTTAATTTTGCGATTTTTTTAACAAAATAAAATATTTCATAGCACTAATTTCTTTTACATATTTTGTTATATTGTCAACACTATTTTTGTTTTGTAGCCAACAAAACACACTTGCAGTTTTTTTCTATTTGAAGAGCATATGACTGTCATTGTTGATATTGTAGAGCTGTTTTTTTTTTGATTTTTTTTTTCGTTAACAGCAATGTATGTGAATTCCCGGGTGTTATCCACCCGGATTTTAATAAAAGAAAGGGAGGTTCAATTGGTTTGGCTGCTACAAGGTTAAGCTTAGAATAGGTAAGTAATTTATTAAATTAAAAGTTCAAGTTAATTTTGTTGTTTCTTTAGGACTCTTCAAAATATGTCAGTAAATTCGTTGGTCCCATTCTCAATTGTTTAAACGATCAAGATTTACGTGTCCTGTATTTTGCGTGTGATCCTTGTTTAACGTGGTGGCACGTCCCTCCATTACATCCTTCTCCGGTTTATTTGCTGCTCGCGTCTTGTGGCCTATTCCTGTCGGATCGTTTACTTAAATATATTGTTAAGGAATCTTCAGAAACTTTCAATCTAGAAGCTTTTATATCTCTTCTTAAGGAACGCATTTATGTAAAGAATTTTATTGTGCGACAATATGTAATATCTTGGACTTCGATTGTGAATGCTGTTTCAGAAATTAATATGGTTATCTTTTTGATATTATTGATGGACTTTTTATAATGGAAGATAATACACAAGAAATACAAATGTGTGAAACTACGCTGACACAGTTTCCTAAATCGATTCGTAATGATTCTAGTTCAGTGCGCATGGAAGACACTATAAATATATTAATAATACATGCGCAATCACCAATTGAACTTATTAAGGTAATGCACTGACATTTTATTAAAAATTCTAGCTAAAAACAAAGTAAATCTTCCTTGCAGAATTTTACACTAATCCTTATCTTTCAGTCTATTGCCATAAAATGGATACGGGAGTTTGTTTTATTATTTGGCTCGAATGTTTTAGTTTATGCCATTCTACCATGTCTGAAATATAATGTTGATAATATGAAGAATATTTAGGAATGTGCAGCAGCCGTAAACACATCCATAATGAAATTTGTTTCTTCAAAAGAGCAAAGATCTCAGAATATTGAACAAATTGGTTTATGGAGGTATTGTCATAATATTTCACACACGGTTCTGTACTAACAAAGGTAACAGTACATGAATGGATGCATCATTTACTCATAAATTTTCCAAATGAAGTATATCAGTTTTGGCCGATATTAATTCACAACACTCAAATATATAAATTTTTGATATAAAAATATGTATGTGTTATAATAAATTTGTTTCTTTAAGAAAGTACTAATTTCAATAAGGCCCATTACCGGAGATTTCTATTGAGTTTAGTCAAGTTATTCAGTGCTAAGTTACGTACCACTTTGAGGGATGTTTCTACTGAAAATTCAGCAAAGTTGTTTAAATGTCTGTATTAAGTTTAGCCCATTGTCCTGTTTCAACATTTTTTTATGTCTATTGGCTCAAAGCTATCAACACGTTTCGGAATTAGTGATATTGTTGTGTTTTTAATATCTATTTTTAATTTTGATTTTTAATTCAATAAATAAATATAAAATAATAATTCGTGTTTCATTATAATCAAGCGTGACCGGTCAACGATGATGTATTTATCCATCAAAGGTGCAAAATCACATGTACACAAAAGTTTCGGTCAGTTTTTGCATATTGGCCTTAATAAAATAGAAACTGTTTTACGCGAAGACCGAAACTCCAGTCAGTAGTGATAATCATATGACCGGGCAAATGATCGTCACTGTTCTTGAAGGGTAACAAAATCGTTTTGATTTATTTGCATGGGTTAGGGGCTTTTGGAGTGACCCAGCTTACATTCAATTGTAAATACCAACATTAAATAGATTATTTTAAGAGGTAATGCCACATTTTCCAAAAAAAATTTCTTAAAACACTAAAAAATCAGTAGGTTCATAACGGGTTAATGGATTTCGATTTTTTAAATATCAGATGAAAGACACTCAAGTAAGCTTTCCAATGATATATATATATATTGCTGAAATCCCATAATAAGTAACAAAGTTATGTACAAATCAAAGTCAAAGCTTTGTCGGTCCATAACTCCGAAAATAGACTCGACCGATAAAAAAAAATTATTTCTCAAAAATCGCCCCAAAAGCCCCTAACCCCTGCAAAAAAATTAAAAATCGGGGTGTAGCCACTAAACTACACTTGTTCCAAAATTTTTAATACCTTAAAATATAAAAAAAAAACGCAAAACACAACTAATATTAAAATTAAATATTAAACTATAAGGTCCCCATTGGGACCTCATTAGTTTAGTTTATTTTTATTTTTTTATTTGTTCTTCCCATACAAAGGATGTATAGAGTGTTTATATGTAGTAATAATAAATTTTATAGAATATTGTCGCTTACGCTTATTAATTATTATTTAATTTAATTGTTTGCATTTTTATTGCTTTAATTATCGATATTTAAAATATGTTCGAATAATTTCTAAATTTGCCCACTGTACTGTTGCTTATGTACATTTATTGTTCTATTTACCTTTGTTATTCTAGTTACTTTGGTTGTTCTATTTGCTACTACAGTTTCAATGCAATTTGTTATTGTCAAAAAAAACCGCTACTTTTTTGTCTGCTAATTTGTTTGCTTACCTAAATGTTCAATGTTAATATTATATTTCATTGCCTATTTGAAACTTGTAATGTTAAGAAGTAAACTGCGGTAAGTAGCAGAGAACTTATATGTATTATAATTTTTTGTAACATTTATATTTTTATTAGAAATAAACCAACGCATTTACCAACGTATTATGCAAAGTTAAAATTCGCTTTCTTAACGTTCTAAGGCAATAATACTTTTATTTCGCAATTTGTGAGCGATATTTATATGGAAATTTGGATGCCATTTAATTTGAATTTGTGAGCTATTTATTTGGCAATTGGAGTGCGATTTATGCAGCAATTTGTGTGTGATTTGTGGTTATTGGTACAGTGTATAATAAATTTATAGAAGAAAGTTCGTGATTGAGTGGACATTTGGAAATTGTTGATGAATTTGTGGAATACATATAACAATTAATTGAGTGAATTATAATATGAAAAGAACGCCACCAAGGAAAAGCCCTCGTTTGATAGCATCATCTTCCTTGCCTGCCGGAACAAAGCTTGTTACCACATCAGCGCCATCGTCCACCGAAATAGTGACCACATCTGCCGTCAAAATGCCTACAACACCTACAAGTTCATCACATCCATCTATCTCAGCCCATAGAATAGCACCATCCGCCATATTGGAAGCCGCTAAAATACCAGCGACTTCAAATGTTATGCCAAGCTCTCAGCCCGCTGCCGTGCCAAATGTTATGCCAAGCTCTCTGCCTGCTGCCGCGCCAAATTTAACGCCAATTTCTCTGCCTTCTGCCGTGCAAACTGCCATGCCAATTTATATGCCTGTGTCAACTATGATGTCTACTGCTGCGCCAACTAATACGACACATATTGCGCCGACTGCTATGCCAAGTTTTCTGCCAACTGATGCGCCAACTGCGATGTCAAATTATTTGCAAATGGCGGAACAAGCAATGCCTAAGATGTCTTCTGCCACAGTGACTGCTTCGATGAATTCTATTGAGTCTATTGCGCCGACTGTCAATGAAAATCATTTGGAATCACTTCAAAGGCAGATAAATATTTTACAACAACAGTTACTTGAGTCACAAAGAGCCTTAGGAGTTTCTTTCTCAAATAATAATCTACAACCGTCTAGCTCTTCCGCTAGAAATATTTTTGAACAACCAGCACAAATGAGTATGCCACTTTCAGCAAGCGTTAATACTAGTTCTGCTTCTTCATATATACATCCCTTATTGCCAGAACCACAGCTACAGATGCCTCAACAAAATAGCTTGTTGCCGGTTCACAGAAAAATATATGATTTGCCAGAGTTTGCAGGAGCTGCTGAAGATTGGCCAATGTTTGCCACAGCTTTTCGTCAGTCCACTGGAATGTATAGATACAATAATTTCGAAAATTGTCTAAGACTTCAGAAAGCGTTGAAAGGCAATGCTAGAGAAAGTGTTAAATCATTGTTAATACATTCGGAAAATGTTCATACAGCTATGGAACAATTGAAGTATCAATTTGGTCGTCCAGAAACATTGATTCGTTGCCAAATACAACAAATAAAACGAATTTTGCCAATTAATGAAAATGAAATTGAAAAATTATTGCCTTTTGCCGTTCAAGTTCAAAATTTAGCTGCCTTTTTGGAAAATGCGGGTGCTCATCAACATTTGTCTAATCCTACATTGATGGAGGAGTTGGTGAAGAAACTGCCTATAAGTAAACGTTTAGATTGGGTAAAATATAGTTCAAATATTCAGCCATATGCAACAGTTTTGGACTTTAATATGTGGATAAAGAGCATTGCTGATTTGGTTCGTATGCTAGAATATACAAATAGTCAAAGCCATGAAACAAGAAGAAAAACTGTTCTTCATACAAGCAGTGAACCAGTTAAAAACGCTGAGTGTCCTATTTGTGCATCCAATCATAAAATCTGGAATTGTAAAAAATTTTTAGATCTTAGTATACCTAATCGTTGGCACGAAATTAAAAAACAAAAATTATGTTTTTCTTGTCTAGGTACTGGACATTCAAGCCGATTTTGTCGCCGCCGACAGACATGCCAAGTTGAGGACTGCAAAATGAAGCATAACAAACTGTTGCATGAGAAGAAGATATATAGCGCGCATACAAATATTGAAACGATTCAGTCGAAAAGCCCAAATAATAACGAATCAGTTCTGAGTTGCTCATCAAATAATGAAAAAGGAGTTCTATTGTTTAGAGTTGTGCCAGTGATGCTGTATGGACCTAACGCCAAAATTGAAACATATGCCTTATTAGATGAAGGTTCCTCAGTAACTATGGTTGATAGCGCTTTACTGAGAGATTTGGGTGTACATGGTCATCAAAGTAGATTAAATTTAAATTGGTATGCTGGTAATGGTTCTCAAGAAAATGCAACTGTAGTAAATCTATGTGTTAGTGGTGTTGAAAAGCATAGAAAGTATAATTTGCAGAACGTTTATGGAGTATCTAATTTGAAGTTGCCAGCCCAAAGTTTAAATATGGACTTAAGTCGTCATCCGAATTTACCAATTAAATTATATAACAATGCCATTCCTCGAGTCCTAATTGGTTTGGATCACTGCCATTTAGGTTTGCCCGATGAAATTTTGCCTTTGACAGATAATGGCCCATATGCCGCCAATACTCCATTAGGATGGATTGTGTTTGGTCGAATGCCTGGCCTGACATCATCATCAAATTTATGCCTACTCTCAATTCAATCCGAGAAAAATGTTCAAGATTTGGTGGCAAGTTATTTTAACACAGAGAATTATGGTGTATCAAATTTGCCAATCATTGAATCAAGTGATGATGTTCGAGCTCGTCAATTACTTCAAAATATTATTAAAATTGATAATCGTTACCAATGTCGCCTGCTGTGGAACGATGAAAATATTGCCCTACCAGATAGTTTTTCAATGGCCTTAAATCGTTTGATAGGCATTGAACGTAAAATGAAAAAGAATAATGAATTTGCTGCCGCATACAAAAATGTTATTCAAAAATATGTCAACAAAAACTACGTACGAAAGTTGAGTCAAGATGAAATTGCCGCCAAAAACCTAAGAACATGGTATTTGCCTCATTTTGGTGTGGAAAATGTCAACAAACCAGGAAAGGTACGTCTAGTTTTCGACGCTGCTGCTACTGTGGAAAATGTATCATTGAACACATGCTTGCTGAAAGGTCCACAAGAATATAAGCCGTTGCCAACAATTTTATTTAATTTTCGTGTTGGTTCAATTGGTGTTTGTGGTGACATCAAGGAGATGTTTCACCAAGTGATGGTGGCGCCAGAGGATCGCTGTTCACAACGGTTCTTATGGCGTGAAGATCCAAGTAAGCCACCTGATGTATACGAGATGAATGTTATGACATTTGGAGCTGCCTGCTCCCCTTGTATAGCGCATTATGTGAAGGTCACAAATGCCTTACAGTTTCAAGAGAAATACCCACGTGCAGTCAAGTCAGTAGTAGATCATCATTACGTAGACGATTTTGTGGATTGTTTTGCATCGCCAGAGAAAGCCATCGAAATTACTAACCAGGTACGTAAAATCCATGAGTATGCTGGTTTTGAATTATGTAATTTCTCATCAAACTCTTTGCAAGTCGTATCGGCTTTAGAAGGTTCTTCAGATAAACCTGTTCAATTTAATGATTCAGATCATCTAAAGTCTGCTAAAGTCCTTGGAATGTTTTGGCATCCTCTTGATGACACATTTCGATACACATTAAAATTCCCTAAAGTAAAAGCTGACGTCATAGAGGGAAAAAGAAGCCCAACAAAGAGAGAGCTACTGAGTGTAGTAATGTCGATATTTGACCCATTAGGGTTATTAAACCATTTTATTATCACTGCCAAATTATTGCTCAGAGAAGTTTGGAGACACGATATTCGATGGGATGAGCCTTTGCCAAATGAGCTAAATGTAATATGGAATTTGTGGAGAGCCGATTTAAAAAATGTGGTTTATGTTGCCGTACCACGCTATTATTTTAAAAATGTTTTTCCTGAAACATTAGAGCTTCATATGTTTGTTGATGCAAGTCAGGATGCCTTTGGTGCCATTGCTTATTGGAGATCAATCGGGTCTCATGGAAATATTGATATTTCATTAGTTGCTTCAAAAACAAAATGTGCCCCAACCAAAACGATGTCCATCCCGCGTTTGGAGCTGCAAGCTACCGTTTTGGGTACTCGCCTATTGTGTACGATCTTAAAAGATCATAGTTCTTTAAAGGTACATCGCCGTGTTTGTTGGAGTGACTCAACTACAGTAATAAATTGGATTGGTTCTGAAAGTAGACGCTACAAGCCATTTGTTGCCCATCGCATTACGGAAATTTTGGATTCTACAAATATAAATGAGTGGAAATGGATACCTACTGAGTTCAACGTAGCTGATGAAGCTACTCGAATGAAGAATAATGCAGATTTCAAGAGTACATCCCGCTGGTTTAAGGGTCCAAATTTCTTATACTCAAAAGAGTCAGATTGGCCTCAATTTGTGCCGAGTTATAAGAACACTCCTACTGAAGAAGAACTTCGGCCAAAATATAATTTATTATTGCAAAAAGAAACGTTTATCGAATTTGAAAGATTTTCATCGTATTTGAAATTAAAAAGAACCATTGCCTGTGTTCTACGATTTATAAAACAATGTAAGAGAGAAGTGATTTATGATGGAGAATATGGTCTGACTGCAAGCGAAATTCAACATTCTGAAATTGTTCTTTGCCGATTTGTTCAAGCAGATTGTTTCTCAACTGAAATTAAAATTATAAAAGACGGTGGTTCTCTCGCGAAAGGAAGCGAGCTATACAATTTGTGTCCTTATTTGGATGAAAACGCAATACTTAGAGTATATGGTCGTATCGATGCTGCTAGTTGGTTGCCATTTGACTGCAAGCATCCCATAATTATGCCTTCATCTCATATAGTTACTAAGTTGTTCGTCCATCATATTCATGAGAAAATGAGACATCAAAATTTGGAAGCCACAATTTGTCAAATAAGGAAACACTTTTGGATTCCTCGTCTCCGAAATATTTTACGTAAGTGCATTTATAATTGTTGTATTTGTAGATTGCATTATACTATGCCGAAGCCTCCGCTTATGGGTTCGTTGCCGAAGGATAGAGTTACCCCATACGTTCGCCCATTTACGTACACAGGTCTGGATTATTTTGGCCCAATAACGATTACTATTGGACGTCGCCACGAAAAGCGTTGGGTTGCACTGTTTACGTGCCTAACAATTAGAGCGATACATTTAGAAGTTGCATTTGATTTGTCTACAGACGCATGTATTTTGGCTAATAGGAATTTCATAAACCGACGTGGAACGCCTGCTGTAATTAGAAGCGACAATGGGAAAAATTTTGTTGGAGCCGATGAATTGTCAAAAAGGTTCTCTGAAGTTTTCGATGTCAACAGAGTTCAAAGTGAATTGTCTAATAAGAACATTGAATGGAAGTTTAATTGTCCCATAAATCCCTCTGAA